>CAEGAD010091558.1:0-15137 GCA_903067055.1 Poeciliopsis paucimaculata
CACACACACTGGATGCAAAGTGCAAAGTGTGCAAATAGTGTGTTTACAAATCTGCATACTGCCTAGACATGACATGTGCAGAAGTGTGCACCCGCCCACGCCCACGCTGGCCTCCTGATAATAAGCCGACACACAGGGGGGTTGATGGTGTGTAGCGTTTGAAGGGCATCACCGGTGTCTCTGTCTTTCAGGCATCAAGAAGATAGCAAGGTAGCTGGAATGTCATTTATCTTGCTGACAGGGACAAGCCTCAGTGACAGCGACAGTGAGCCGAGCAGCGAGGCATTCTCCCTCTAATGCCATTCCCCTCCAGCAGCACACAACAGCAATCCATTACAGCAAGCATATTGTAGCACGCTATATCACGGTAAACTGTCACGTCATTTCATATTTTCACATGAATTTTAGAGCCTACCCTGCCTTTTTATTTTGTGTGGATCTACCCTCTCATTGTATTTGGTATGTTACATGAAAGCCATTAGTAAGAAATGTGAGCTAGTCTAAGTTTAAGCCCCATTTACACAACAATTTCTGGTGAAAATGGAAGAATTTTGCTATGTCTGTAAGGAACATTTATATGAAAATAGCGAATTTCTCTGATAATGGCACAGCTTGAGAACAGGTTCCAGAGTGCAATGGTTCTAAAATGTACCAGTGTCTGTTGTCTTGTAAACAGAATAAATGGATCTTTTCTGTCAGGGAATCGCCAGTTCTTGCGTAGTATGACAACAGAACTGCTTCCTACAAGCCATAGAACAAGAAACTACCAACAATGCTGGTGTTACGACGATTTGCGTTTTCCCATCAGATGCAGTTTCCCCCAGCGTTTTCTCGATGCTCTGCACCACCCAGGAGGTAAAATACACGCGTTCTTGTTCAACACTTTTATCTAAAATACTTCAGACACCGTGAAAGCTCAAACAACCTGTTTCAGTGAAGTTGTCCCACTTTCTTCATTTTTTGCAACTGCGCACTCGTCAGACACAAACACACATACATAGTGTGTGTTTCCCAGATACTGGGCGAACAGTACCTGATGGGAAAATGTGAATTGACATATCAGATTTAAGGTAGAACTTTTTCTTTTTTTTTTTTTTTTTGCCAAATGCACACTTTGTCCCAAAGAACCCAGCACCAAGAGGACGTGACTTTGATGTGTACCGTTACTGTGTAAACAAAGATCGTAATGAGAATGTCTTCATGTTAATGGGTTATTTTAGACAATTTCAACAGGCATATTTATGCTACACTGTAGGAAAATTCTACCTTTTGTTATTATTTTATAGTGGAGAAACGCAATATATACAGATAACATTGTGCTTCAACCAACCAAAACCTCAAAAGAAAAATGTTAGACTTTTAAAAATGTGGCCATTAAATAAACCTTAAAAGCTTCCAGTTGTTTTTGTCTTAAAAAAAACGTAGATATTTAAACCTGAAGAAATTGCTATGCTACGTTTCCATAAAATTATAAAACAAATAATTTCACATCAGTTCCAAAGGCTAATAAATAGATTTAGCACAAAGAAGAAGTTATTGCTTTAATTTCAGCAGGTTTTATTTAGTTCTATAAATGAATGATATAGTTCCAGTTGCAATGTTTCCCCATTAATTAGCATTTTTATTTATTTCAGTTAATGAGAATATTTTCTCATTTTGAGTTTTTGTTATTTTGTTAGTTTTAGTTAATTGTAATCACCTTGGCACTGAAGCCAATATGCATAGATGAAGTTACTGTTACACATATTTTACTGAACCAAAAGACACAGAACATGTAGACATAAATATTAAGGAATTAATTGGTTTATTTTGTTATATTTTCTGTATGACAACTGTAAGTATGTATCTATTCAATGTAATTTTTTACATTGAATAAAATGTAAAAAATTTGACAGATTTAAGGTAGAACTTGTTTTTTTTTTGTTTTTTTTTACCAAATGAACACTTTGTTCCAAAGAACCTCGCACCAAGAGCACATGACATGTTACATCTTACATGATGTAATATCATGTAAGATGTCACATCAGACATCTTACATGTTTGATGTAAGATGGCGAGGCATAGTCTGGTTCTGTGTCTGGACAGGGCAAAGAGCATTTGCTGTAACCTGTTTATTTATTTTTTTGTATTTAATAATCACTAACCTTGTAAAAACCAGACCGTTGTTGTACACTTGGCTTTGTGCAGAGTCTGTTGTGAAAGGATTGCAGGTGTGTGTTTGCATGGTGAATTTTTGGTTAGGACAAACTTGTTTTTTGTTCAGTAAAGTTACTTAAAGTTTACTCAAGTCCATAAGTTCACACATCAGCATCTTCCCAAAATAATGACCTAAGTCATTTTTGCCAAAAGTAATTTTTTCTGTTTTTTTTTTTTTCTTTTTTTTTTTTTACCAAATCATCTTCTGGCACAAAACAGAGGTGCCAAAATAACTTTGGGCAAAAATGATTTAGGCCATTATTTCAGGAAGATGAGGATAAATAACTGACTAATTTGATAATACAGATTTTACCTAGATGTATTTGATTAAAAAGGCTTAAAATATTAATTTGGAGCCTTAAATATGTCATTAATTAAATTTCCCCTCACTATAAATGCATTCCAGTAGATATGCAGACACTAAGAAAAGCTCAGATGGTTAAGGCTCCTGAGCAGGAAGAGGAGTTTGTAGTGCAACGGATCTTGACATTGTTCTGGCTGATAATAACCCATCCCTACTGATCTCTGGGAGACATAACCGTTTAGTGTTTGTCTGCGAGTAAGGAGCAGAAAATAAAACCAGTTCTGTTTATGGTTTAGTAAATATGGTCTACAGCACATCTTTGACTCATTTGTAATAAACAGTATGCGCTCTGTGAATTCTCTTTGCCACTGCAGTGTTGTTGAGGTAATCTGTGTGAAAGACAACAGGGAAGCGATAGGACTTTTGATTTTGGCTGAAAATCAAGGTAAACTCCCACCTATCCATCTGGCATCTACATCTGTACTCACACTCTGCAAACCACCCAGCTAGTCCTTATGTAACAGTAAATAACAAGGGGAAGCTAAAGAGAGATAGAAGAAGAAAAAAAGAAAACAGTCGATGCAAAGGAAAAAGTAAATGCATGTTAAAAAGTTTAGTAGAGGACACAAACCTTGAAATGTAAACTATTTAAACCGGCAGCAGGAGCAGTTTGGCATAATTATCTAATCCCAATTCTACGATATCATCCAGCATTCTAGGTTAATCTAAAACTAGAAATCAAAGCAGTCCCGTTATATGGTGCCACCCTTTGGGACTTTCTGCTGTGTTGTTTTAGAATTGCCTTTTATCTTAGCAAAGGCAGTGTAGGAAATGAACAAAGGTGTTCAGTCCATGTTGGCCTCACTTCCAAATATTGAATTAACATTAACAGTCGCCTTGATCTGATTGGCACTTCCCTCTTAAAACCTCAACAAAGTCTACACCTCTAGGAGCCAATCGTTTCTCAATAGCCAAGCATCCCGACCCCAATAGTGTAGAACGAAAGGCTGTTTTTTGGGGGGTTTTTTTACCAGGCTATATTTTGTAAATTTTTACTAGTATGCACATTTGTTGGGTACAAAAATCTGTAGTCTTTGTGAAACCACTTCTTGGAGCTAATAGTTAATACTGAGTGTATTAGTTGCATAAGGTCTTAATCTGTTCCATTTCATTAGTCTGTTGGCGTACTGAGAGTCAGAAACTGAGTCAGTGGAAAATGATAAACTGTAGTCTTTACTAAGTGTACATGACATTGGACCATTTTTATAAACATTTAACTCTTTAATTCTTTAGCAATAACTAATTATCAAAATAAAAATTCTGAAATAAAATCATTTTCATTGGTTTGTTTTTGGGTTTTAATTGGAAATATAAAGTGCTGAAATGGCAATAAATAGATTCCCCAAAACTCAGAACGCTCCCAAGTAGGCGGGGCTTGCCACTCCAATGCCTGGATAAGACGTCTCCTGTAACTGTTCATATCCGTCGCTGCTATTATTTTCAATGATTTAGAGTGAAGAAACAGTTCATGTCATATTTTAATTTTGTTTCTTATTGCAAAATGTTTTTTCCACACTCGCAGAAAATAGGCAGATTTTGTAAGGAAGTGCAGCAACTGTCATCTATTGTATATGTTTTCTTGTGAAAACTAAAGGGAGAAAAATGGCTGCCATGTAAAAACACTGCAAATGCTGAAAAATAAAAATAAAAACAGTGAACCAATCACATAAATGGATGAGGTCATTGCACAAGCCATTACATAACGGGATTTTCCCATCCCTGGTTAAGAGCTTGTTTCTGTCATGGTTCATCTCATCTTTGACCCGAGAGGATCCTACACAGTTTCACTGCAGATGATTAAACAGAAAACAATTTTGGGATGTGAACACCTGGAAATCTTTCATGTAAACCTCCAACACCTTATTACTGGGGTGTAATTCCTTTGTCGAAAATGGTCATTCAACTGGACCATGTGTGTTTTTGTTGGAAATGTTCTTTTCATTTCCCTCAAACCAGCATTTCTTCCCGAGTTTCTTGCTTTCTGGAGGTGCCACTTGCCTCTCTTTTTTGTTGTTTTATTAACTTTGAAGGAAAAAACATTTTATGGCTTCTTTGACCCTTAAGCTACAGTTTTATAACTGAAGTAATTTCAGCACAACCAAGTCTAGCCAATAGCAACTCTGACCAGTCAGAAGAAATGTCAATTTCAAACTTTGCTCGAGAAAAACAAAATTTACTTCATAGTCAGGCAGACAAAAGTTTCTTAGCATTTTGAGCTTGGTTTAAAATTTAAAGCCCCCCTAGCAACTCCCACTTTTACCTTGGATGTTTTTAAATTAGTATTAACTGAAGGTGCTGTGAAAAAGAACCGCAGTCTTTTGGTTACTTCCACAACAATAGCAAAACATTGCAAATGAGATTGTAACAAATGTACAGCAGGTTATGCATTACCTAATCAAAACGGTAAAACTCAGAAATCAATGCCTATTACTTCATTCATATGCTGCATAGCACCTCAAGCAGTATGTAAAAATCAATCTGGATACGACTCTCAGCATCTTTGTAGACTTGGAGCACGTCTTAGTCAGACACTGTTCTTTGTTCAATACCAATACTGCTGCTAGGAGCTTATTTGCTTTGGAAGCTGTAATAGAATTACATTTTTTATAACATTAACTAACTGAATATCAGGTTTTTGGGAAGTGAAAATAGCAGTAGAACTGAACAGGATGTACAAAAACAACATTGTTCTTATGTAAAAATAACTGAATTCCACACAAGGGTTCAGGTTTCCAGTAAAGGTGCTAATGCAGGTTGACACTCAAAATGAAATGCCTACATCTGATGTTTAAGTTGATTGTTTTTTTTTAATGCAATTGTTATCAAAAATGTATTTCATTTATTTATTTTTTGTACCGTATACAAGTACAAGCCATTTACAAACACTTTTTTTCTTATTTAACATGTTGGTCTTTCATAAAGAGTGATGAAATAGCAGCTAAATGAGACTGAACTCCATTGTTTTAGTTTTTAAAATCACATTTTAAGTTTATCATCTTTATGCAGTCCCATGTACATTGTCATGCATCATGTATTTTCATATGACCTTCTGGATTGCAGCTGAAGTTAGCTACTTACTTCAGCTTCCCATTCGGGGGAAATGGCTAAAGGGCAACGTCACTGTTTCCTGAGATAAGACGCTTCTTAAAACCCCAATGTCTTGTTGCAGGGCTCCTGACTCATTTGGCCTCTCCATGTTGAATGCCACAATGACTGAATGAACATGATCCTGTGTGATCTTAGCCAATCAGAGTTCACCAAATGCTCCGACTTCCATTTCTACTGTACTTTCTCTCACACGCATTCATTCATGCCTTTCTGCATTTTAATTTTAAGGAAGTTTGGGGGAATTGGTGTATTAATGAGGATAGTATTGGTACAGTGAATCTAAATGTCTGTATGTAAACGATCAAATATAGGCATAAGAAAGATGAAGTATATGAATGTAAGAAGTACAAATCTATAGTTTAAGACATAAAATATATGTATGCAAAAGACAAAATATTTTCATGTAAAAGATTAAATGCATGTATGTAAGAGATATATGTATGACATAAATTCTGTTAACCCTTGGATTCTTCTGTTCTCATTCCTTTCAGCAGATGCAGAGTCTCCTGTTCTTTGTAGATTTCTCCACCGCTTTTGAGCGGAAGAACAGTTTGCAGATCCTACTTCCATGTGATATTTTTAGCTAGGTAATGAGAGCAGTGCAATCTAGAAAACTTGTCATTTGCCCCATAAAGTTTATTGAAATAAAAGGGGCTGGGGATCTAGAACATGAGGAGAAAAAACAGAACCTCTCAAGACAAACAAGACTTCTGTCACGAAAAAAATTAGAATCAAATTTCCTTACGTCGTTGTGCATGAATAGAGCACCACGATGTTTTAAAAATATCAACTGAAAGAAACAACTACTGGGATCTTAATAAGTAAAGACCAGGTTTAAGATGGATTTGCTGTGTTCAGTTCAACAACAGCTCAGGGTAGAAACAGTTTTAGTCTATTTGTCCTTAATATAAATATAAATATAAACCATGAATATTAACATCTGTTTGATGAAATCTTAAGTGAATTATCAAAATGTTAACATTTATTTTCAGAAATTTTACAAAACTTTCAAGTAAATTGATTGTTTTCGTTTTGATTTTTTTTATAAAAAGTATATTTACTTAGCTAAGTGCGTTAAGCATTTTCAAAGTTAGCATTTTTGCTAACTTTGCAAAATGTTAGCTCCACTATTCAGAGCTACCTGACCATCACAGTTATGACCTTTAAACCATTACACTTGTCCATTTTTGAATGCTCTCTGAAATGCATTAACTTTGAAGGTAAATTCTCCACATGCTGCTGATTAAATCCCAGCCACTAATGCATGCTGTGACGAACAGTTTGACTGGCATGTAAGTTTATCTTAATAAAGGAAATTATTTCAAATGATGGATTAGATTCAACAGCATCAACTATAACAGATGTTTTCTAGCCACAGCTACCAAACTGAAGGCTCTCGTTTGGCTTTTCCTTACCAACCCTGGAATGTGTGCCATGTGGTCTTTTACATATATCCCACAAACCGCAGTAAAAATCAGCCTCTCAACTTTAACCACATACTTATGCATGGAAAAGCTAAAGTGATAGTTGGAGAGTAACAAAAGTCCATTAAGCGCAATCTTATGGTCCATAATGAGCTTCTTAGTTGGTCGTTTTGGATTTTTACTGGTTAGCAGAGAACACAGCCAACTGTCCAGCAGAGTCTGTTTACCTCCCAGCTCGATTACTCCACACACACCACTCGAGTCTGCAGCCATGAGATGCATACATATCTGTATAAATTGAGTCCTTTTAATGAGAGAAACACAGAGCAGAAGGAGCTGGGGGAGCACACAAAATGAAAGCCGCGGCACACGCTCGCGCGTCCGTCTGGTCGCGCCTGCTGTCTAAGATGGACCTCTGGAGGCCACAGGCTGAAATTTGCATTGCAAAATATGTCGCATATTTCACACGTTTTTTTTTTTTTTTTCTTCTTTTTTTCTCTATACGCAGTTTAATTTGTCCACAGTGTGTGTTTGAGTGGCTTCGTGAAGGGAATGGTGCATATCTGCTGAGAGAGCAACACCTAGGAGATATTACCTTTATCCCTGCAGCTGGCGTCTTGCACACAGACGACAGGGTTGGTGTGCGTGACTGTTTCCATCTGAATGAGACTTTCCCATCAGCTGTAATAGACAGCAAATTATCTGACAGAAAACCAGCAAATCAAGATTTGTTTGTAGGGTATAGCCTAAATATCAGATTAAATAATGACAAACAAACAAAAAAAAGACAAAAAAACCAACAAAAAAACCCAAACAGAACTGAAAAGGATCAGAATCAACTTATGTTTATCACTAAGTGGTGAACTTGTATGGGAATGATTGCTTGGTGCTATGTGGTTGAGTGTGTTACAAGTGGTGTGTCTGTCCAGGCAGTGATAATCAGGCAGGAGCAGAGAGGAGAGTTCTCTCTTTGTCTGTTTCTGAAGGAAACCACTGAGTTCACTGTGAGCAAAAGCTTTACATTTAGGAAATTTTATTTTGTTCTTTTGATTTTAATTATTGGAAAAAAAAACAAGAAAAACGTAGTCAAAGTTGGCAGACTCTTTAAGTGCATAAGACACCTTACATCAGTCAAAAAAAAGAAGAAGAAAAGAAAAGTCACGAATCATGTTTTACGGATTTAATTTACGGATCTTTAACAAATCTGACCTGTCGACAGCAACGTTTTTGTTTTGGTAACTTTTGGTGAATATTGTTAACTACAAGCCTGCAGACATGACAGGTGGGCCAGTTTGAGTGAGTGTGAACCTCACAACAGAGCAAAAGAGGGCAGTGGTTAATTTTTAGACCTTCGCACAACTAGATAAGATAGGGGGATGAAATGAGTTTTACATGTAAGTATCAGCTGTCCACCAATCTACAGTAATGAAATGCAGGCCAAGAAATCAGTGCATCTCTACTATGTTTACAACTGTAAAGTGAATTGTAAACAAACTTTTAAAATGTCTTAAAAAAAAGAAAAGAAAATGTGACTCAGGTCTGAAGTGAATCAACCAAGGAAAGCAAACCATGAATCTGTCAGATGTTGACTCTCCATATTGCCAAAGTAAACAAGATGCTTGCTTCCAAGGTCCAGACTTTTAAATTTCGAAGAGTTTTGTGCCTGTAGTAAGGCACAGACCCAGAGTCGACACCAGTGAATACTTGTTTGGTAAATGTTTTAACTCTTTTGGAGAAAACGCAAAACAGCCTTTAATGAGTGAAAAACTTTTTTGGGGCAAAATAAAGGACTTTTTTTTACCGAATAATGCCATCGCCATTGACCTTATCTAATGCGATACTTCAGAACGCGCTAATGACAAGAGAGACTATTGAGAACGATACTGATGAGATCATTCAGTGGGACACAACCATGAGACCAGCGTAGGCCAGGTGATACTGAGGCATGAGAAATAAGAGATGAGAGAAACTTGATCAGGTGATGTAATTGGAAATCTAAAGGCAGGTTGTAGGTTTGACCATCTGCATTTACTAAGCAGTGGAATTTGTTCCGTGTGTGATTCAAGCAGCTGGGTTGTAACCTGTAAAGAAATATTTCTATATATTGCCCAAACACAAGTAAAAACGCTTTAGTTTTCCTGGTGTTAGCATTAACATATGATTAGCATTTTTGGCTAAAGTTATTATGACCTCAGTGGAGGGTTTAAAGGAGACTTAAACCAACAACATCTTAGACAATGTTAGTCAATCTCATTAGCTATATGTCATCCATTTATGATCAAATTCTATACTTACATATCCACTCATATGTACATGTAAAGCATGATCAGAATAAAATGATGACATGAGGCAAAGCTAATTAGGCTATGTCTAACTCGATGCACTAGTATAATGAGAAAAAATAAGTGTCTTGTGTTAAAAGAGATTAATAACTGTATATTGCTGTTACAAACACAGTGAGGATCATCTCTAACACTTACATGCTGCATCTTTGCTACTGGGTCGTTTGGGACTGGGACATGACATCGTTATGAGAATGCTGCAAGCAGAAAGACTTTGGAAAACAATGGAGGAGTAATGGAGTGCTTCACAGTGACTGTGCTTTCATTTACAGGGTGAGTTCACTACATGCTGGCTGACGCTCGTAAAAATGGCAATGGCTGCTGGCGACCGTTGATGGCTGAGCCAAAAATACAAAGAGGATGTACTGAAGGACTAATAATGAAAACTTACTTGGTGTCAATGGGAAACTTCTGCCAGAGTGTTTGCCTAAAAACTACAGATATAGAATTGCTATTTGAATGAATGAATCTGGAGTCACACCAGCACTAATTTATTCCAACAGATGTTCATCTTTTTAAATTGTACATTAAGAATTCCACTTGAAAGCTAAATATTGTGATCTTTGATTTCTTGCAGCACTGCGTGCATAATTGGTACATTTCTTTGTGTATTGTGATGAGGGGAGAGTTGGCAGACATGCCAAAAGGGTTCATTGCAATGTTGTGAAACACAAGCCAGAAACAAAATTGGAATTACTGAGGAGATCAATAAAGAAGACATAAAGGATGGAGAAAACTAATCTGTCTTCATACGAACTTGGAAGTTAAAGAAGTTTAATTTTCTTTGGTTTTATCCTTCTTTGCATACACTAGACTGAAGGGAAATTTAGTTCATTTGTATGTTTATTTTGTCGTACCAAATAGGATTCTCTTCACAAACAGTAGGAAGAAGTAGCAAGAACTGTAACATCTAAAGTAGGAGAAGTGCTGCTACGGATGGCCTGTAAAAGCACTGCCTTCTTGCCCTCCACCTTTGTGGATGAAATTTCTGGATGTAAACAATAACATGCAACGTGTCTATAATTTGTTCTGTTTGACAGACAAATTCGCAAAAAAATATGAATATGAAAATACTGAACCATGAATATACAGGGATCCACTGTATTCAGTTATTATAATGATAATTAATAGGATCGGGCCTTTTCTCCTCGTTCAATATTAATCAATAGTACTATTCGATACGATGCTTCATGTTATATTTATTATTTTGCCATAGCGTCTCATTTCCCTCCCTAATATTCAGATTAAATCACACAGAACGGCATTTTTAAAGAAAATATGAAATAAAGATAACATTTCCTGCCTGTATGAGGACGGCTGTTTGGTTTTGCTCTATTTTGAATTGCAGCTTGGAGCTCAAATGTTAGCAGGAAAATGGGGCACGAGTTTAATTGATTTTTTATCGGCAAAAAGAACTTCGCTGTTCTCCGTGGCTGTAATGGTTTTATCTGTTTGCTACGAGTCAGGCTCCCTGTTGCATTTGTGAGAGCGATAGCCCACCGCTACGTTTCTTTTTAATGTGAGTTTGTGTGTCGGTGCATGCGTGAGTAATAAGGAGAGAAAAAACGTAAATCTGCATGTGTGTGTCAGATGTGGTTGGGAGGAGAGGGCTAACTCCAACCCATGATGAATCGACAAAACATGATCGGGAATAGTTGTCAACAACTCTGTTGCCCCAAACCACGTTGCCCGTTGTTTTCATCAGCATGTCGCAGCTCCGTGCCACAAGCCTATTTATTAGAGACATTCTTCCAAACGCAGCCCCACAATAATCATTATTACAACTCAAGTGAAACTTAAATTGCATCTGAGACTCCACATCTTCGTCATGTTACATATCATCACCTTTCTAAAATAATGGCCCAATTTTTTGCCAAATTTGCAAATCTTTACACTTTTGGCACCAGTTTTATTGTCAACAATGTAAAATCACATTAGGCAAAAAATGACATTATTTTTATTTTAGGAGGGTGACAATATTTAAGGTGAGAACCAGCAACCCTTACATTTCTTAATGTGCTTTAGTTTTATTTGTAGATATTGTGTGAACATGAGCACATTGATAACATTTCTCAGTAAGCCCTAGAGCAGTGTTTCTAGACCTGACCATGCTGTATAACTCTGTTTGACGGCTTTGTAATTAAACTCGTCCAAGCACGGTCTCTGTATAGCGCATGGTGTGGGTCTTAAATTAAACAAATTAAAAGTGAATCAGTTCAGATTGGAATGCTCTGGAGTGAATCCTCCATGGACACCGGAGGTTTCGTTTAAGGCAGACATGAATAGAATGTTAATCATAGAGGTGCGTAGATGCGACTGTTTAAGTATGGAATATATTGCGGTTCATGCCAGACAGACACAAGCTGTGCAGGAGCAATGTTGGTTATTAATTTAATTAGCGGCCCTGCGTTGTGATTTTTTCTGTCGGTTAGCCAAGTGCAGGCGGATGTGCAGAGCGGCAGGACAATAAGGTCGATTACCGTTGGACTGAAATATCACAAAAACTGATGGAGATGGTAAAATAAGTATGTTTAAGAGCAGGTTGGACAACTGTTTTATGCTCCTGAGTAAAGAAAAATGTTCTGCTATTCGGAGACTTTTACAATGCCCTGAGAAAGTTTTCACATTTTGTCACATTACAACCCAAAACTTCAAAATATTTTATTTGAATTTTAAGTGATAGTAGGTTGTAATTATGGAATTAACAAAAATATGAAAAGTGTGGCTTGTTTTTGTATTCATCACTCTGGATTGTCTACCTACGCTGGCAGACCAGGCAGGTGGAGTGATAACCAGAGCAGCCTGGCCTCAGACAAAAGAGAAAATGTATCCAAATTAGAATTAAGGTGGTGTAATCGAATACGAGCAATTAAGTGAAGTTTATCCAAGTAAATTTGTTGAACTTGTTTAATTTGACAACTTAAACAAGTTGGCATTTTTATAGGCAAATGTTCTTTCAAAAATGATGAAGCTTTCATTGATTTATTATTTTTATTTTTTTAGTTTGAATATCTTCTTCCAAATCCTATTGCAATAAAATAGATGCTCTGTCACTTACATCTTTCTAAGTGTATATAAAGTTTTATTTATATACAAAGCATATGTAGTACAATAAAGTGTTTTTTAATTAGTATTTTTGTCTTAGTAGTTTTTAGTCAATACAGGTCACTTTGACTTTTGGTGAACGAAGCCTGCATACGTTGTTGGCCAAACATCAAATGAAACTCCGTTAAACATTCAGTGAACATTAGCTGGGCGTTTGCTAGCTGTCTGCTGAACATCCATTAGGTTTATAGTGCTGCATGTAGACGTCGGTGAACCTTCATGGTGTCGTTCAGGGAATGCTGTCTAAACGTTCCATGCCAGCTGGCCAATTACTTCTTACCAATTAAAATTTCTTGAAGTTGGATCGACTGTTCTCTTTTTTCAGTGTGGCGAGTCTGAAAGAGCTACAGGAATTTGGAGCTCAAGTTGGAGTATCTTTTAGCAGATTCTCAAAACTACTAGTGACATGCTCAACAAATATTCCCTTATGGAATAAAATTATTAAAGGAAAGCTACATAGCCCGTTCATCTTCGGTTTCCCACTAGTCTTGTAGGACAAACAATAAGCATGTGGATGAAGGTGCTTGGGTAAAATGAGTTCCAAGACAATGTGTGTGGCAGAACATAAATTTGGCACACTATGTATATGTACTGCGACAGACTGGTGACCTGTCCAGGGTGACTCGCCTCTCGGCCGGAACGCAGCTGGAGATAGACACCAGCAACTCCCGACCCCACTAGGGAGAAGGGTGACCATATAATGGATGGATGGATGGATGGATGGATGTAACTGTAGGCAGTCCTGGAAGAGACCCTACCAATTGCGTCTTACTTTCCACTTCACCAAAATGTGCTACTTTGTGTTGGTGTATCGTGTGAAAATAAACAAAGTAGTTTAAACTTTGGATTTTATACCTGAGGGATACCATTACTTTTGGAAAGCACAATGGTCCAGATTTCTGATTTGAGTTTTCCAGTTTTTGTAGAGTTTTTGTAGTTTACAGTTTTTGTATCAAGTATTGAGTTGAACATTTCTCTGATGGATATATAAGAGAGTTTGTAAAGAAGCAGAGTAAGATATGCTTTCCCTCAGGAATTAGGAGATCAAGTCATGCACATCAAGTACACATCTATATTTACAATCTATATGTGGTGCTGTCTAAAACGAGATTTCCCTCTGCTGTGGATCTGGGAGCATCTTGTGACCGACCAAAAAAAATAAAATCCCCATCTAGCTTCAAACTGTCACTGTTTTACATAAGTAACACATCTGATTAATTCACCACTAAATGGCCTCACAGGCCTAAGGAAGACAAGAACCAAACACACACCGCAGGCAGAGCATTTGAACATCCTCTCCTCAAGTTCACCTCAGTTCTCCAGTCATTTGCGGCGCAGAATTATCTACTTAATTGGACAGGAAAATTGTGCTGAGGAATCACCTGCAGGGGCAGCATCTGGCGGCCGGCTCCAGACTGCCCATCAGCGCCTCCCCAGACGTGGACTTTCTCCATCACTGTACTCCACACAGAATTGAAAGTCTGGGATACCCAGCACCTGCTGCGCCGCGCCCAGCCATGCATGCAGCGCCTGTAGCTGCTTTGTCATTTGTGCTTCCTTTCAGAGATGCAGTAAATTTGATGTGACATCTAATAAAATCCCAGCTTGGAACCATAGATTTGTGATATTGCAATATTCCTCTGAGATCATAAATCCTTCCTTTGAATATTGTGTTTTCATAGACAATGCTATTTTTAAGGCCACACCGAAATACGTTTTTAGACTCAACAGTCCAAGTAGCAATGCAGATTAAGAATCAAGTATAATGATGATTAACCTCAGGTGAACTAAGAAACATAGAAACCTGAAGAAAAGTTTGTCTGTTTATTCTTAGTTTCTCCACTCAACTATCAGAGTTCTTTATCCCATGTAGATAATTCATTCTGCCACCAAGTACAGGATGAATTATCTGCAGAACTGCTGCTCAGTTGTGTAAAGGTTTAGTCTGCCAATAGCACTTTTGTATAGCTCCTATTTTTCTCTAAGAACTCTGCACATTGCTCAAAAATGCTTTTTTGACATTTTAAGATGTCTTTAGCACATTGTACATAAAGTTAGCATGTTTAGCTGTCCACTTTATTCTCTTTGTGTAAAAAGTTAAAATATCCAAAATCATTGTTTTAAATGAGATAAATGGATTACTAAAAATGCCATTAGCATTTTGTATAACTATAACTCTTGTATAGACTATAATATTTTAAAATGTATGTACAACGAGTATTAATATATTTTTTTAGCCAAACAATATTCAAAATAGTTTTGAGAAAGCAAAATACAACTTAAAAGTAACAGAGATGTTCAAAAGACTATCACAGATATATTTTACATACAGTACAGATCAAAAGTTAATAGAATAGACTGAATAGACTGTTAGAATTTGTATTATGGCAAGAAAAAAGCAGCCATGGAAAGAAAAACGAGTGGCCATCATTACTTTAAGAAATGAAGGTCAGTCAGTCTGAAAAATTGGACAAACTTTGAAAGTGTCCCCAAGTGCAGTCGCAAAAACCATCAAGGGCTACAAAGAAACTGGCTCACATGAGGACCAGGACAGGAAGACCAAGAGTCGCCTCTGCTGCGGAGGATAAGTTCATCCGA
>CAEGAD010091560.1:0-78738 GCA_903067055.1 Poeciliopsis paucimaculata
CTTATTATCTGAAATAATAATATTTGAGCTGTCAAAACATGGAACTTTGAAGCTTTTCATCCCTCTCAACATCTGATCGAGGGACGGAGGTCACATACATCAAAATTAAACTCAGATCAGACACGGAACGTGCAAAAAAGATCTCCGTCCGGTTAACAAGCTAAAACTCGTTCCGCATTAATTATCGTACTGTTGTTATTACATTACACAAGCGTTCTTTAAATCTAAGTTTTCTCTGGACTCATTTATAGATTTATTCATTGGTCAACATATTTCCATGTGCTTGTTTGTTATTAGCTTAGTTTATTTATTTTATATTTAGGTCATATTTAAATCACAATATCACACATGCATATATCATTGGTTTTAATATATAGTTTATATAATTTATAATTATGTTATATTTACTAATATTTAACACTTTGGAGGGAGTAGCTTGTGAACAAATAAGCAATTTCCCTTTGGGAATCAATGAAGTATGTTCTATTCTATTATGTTAATTGGCTTGTTTAAATTGCCCTCAGGCATTAGTGTGCACTTATTTATTATTTATTTCTACAGTTCGCTGTTAGGGTTTGCTGCTCCCCCGCCCCCTGCTGGACGCTCTGTGACATTACAATAACTTGTCGCACATTGATGACGGTTTGTGGGTTTTTTTTTTTTTGTTTTTTTGTTTTTTGACGTAAATACCACGCTCCTTCGACAGTTGTGTAACAGTCCCCACAGCAGCCTAGGGGGAAGTTTCGGCGTGATTCTGCTCTATATTACCGTCCGTCATGTCTTTATTAAGGTTATGTGTGTCAGCCAGCAGACGGGTCGGGTCTCGAGCCCTGGCTGCGGGCTCCATGTTTCCAGGTAGGTGTGAGTCTGTCGGGCTGGGAGCTGTTGGTCAGTTTTCATAGAGGCAGGTGGTTCGGGGGAGACTGCTGGTTCTGATGTGAAAGCCGATGAAGTGCAGTAGTTTTTAGCGTGTCGTCTTTGTCAAGGCTCTGCACGGTCAGCCAGCGGAGCCCTGAAGGACCAGGAGCCGCTGAAGAAGCCCAAAACCCCGCAGGGTCGCTTCGACGCTCCGGAGAAGAGCGGAGATGTTCTAGAAAGTGAGAAACAGCCTGATTGGTTGGTTCCCATCTTCTCAAGGTCTTAGTCAAATGATGCTAATCTTGTGCATCTAAAACCTAACATGAACAAATAATTAAAGACGAAATTAAATTATTGGCTCAATTAAATAGTTACTGCCCAAAGAAATTAAACTATGTTTTTTAAAAAATAGACAAAACAGAAAAATGATATCAACACATATTATTTAATTCCGGATTGTAAATCTTAAGATAGAGGTGCCTTTTTATTCAATCTTCCCTTTCATTTTTATGTTCCTCCATCTATTCCTCATGCATTCACTTCCTTTTTACCACTCTCGTTTTGTTCTTTGTTTACTTGATTGTAAACAGGAGTCAAAATATCCATATAAATTTTGACCACATTTTGTAGGTCAATAATTAGTTATCAGATTTGCTTGCACTATGATTATTTCACTGAGGAAACTATTTATCTCTGTTTTTATTCTGCTACTTTTGAAAATTGTGATCTATATTTATAGTGAAAATGTAATAGATTTGTCAGAAAATTGAAATATTAATATTAAAATGAATACTAAATTATTAATTAGTAATTAAATTGCTAATTTTAATCTAATTAGCAATTTTACTGTCTGCACTGTACATTATCTAGGCTTTTGCATAAATAAGTTTTCTGTATTGAAAAGCAAAGTAATTGGTCTCATTTTCTTAGAAACTCAATTTGTAGTTTTTACTAGCTAGGACAGTATTGTAGTTTTCGCATTTCTTTATTTAAATAGAAACTATAGAAATTAAGAAGAATAAAAAACTTCTTTAGCTTCTGAAATATAAAAGGAAAGAACATGAAGAACGAACGACAAGAAGCTGAACATGACCTGCACAGAAGAGATCTTTACTGGTGTCTTGTTTGCCTCCAGAGTTTCCTGATGACGTAAACCCTGTAACCAAGGAGAAAGGTGGCCCTCGGGGTCCGGAGCCCACCAGATACGGAGACTGGGAGAGGAAGGGCCGCTGTGTGGACTTCTAGGGAAGTCTTCCAGTTCTTCCGCCAAATGCAGCACTGTCATTTGGCTGCATTTGAGACTGAGCCTGTGTGGCCGTGTAAATATTTACTGTATATGTGTGTATTCAGAACAATAAGCTGACCTGATGAACCTGATGTCCCACATATGTAACTAAAGGATGATTCGGTCTGATCTTAAGCTGCCTCAAGTGTTTGTTCTGAATCTTTGTCTCATGTTGGACCGGATCAACAGTGACGGCGCACAGAATGCTCCACAACGCAGCAGTTCAGTGACAATTCAGGCTCAGAAAACTTTCTCAGTCACAATCATTTGTAGACTTCCAATCCATCTGTTTCATGCTTGTTTATTTGAGAGATTTTTAACATCCAGGAAGGAATACTGACACTATTTAACAAAGATAATGCACCAGTAAGACTTGATCTGAACCCTGAGGAAGAGACATGAGGGTTGTGCCTTCACTAAACTATGATACAGTTGTCTCTTTAGCTGTTCTGCTACTGTATAAAGAAAGAGGGACCGGACACAAGCTGGACATTTACATATAAACCTAGACGGTGCAGGAAAAGCAACTACAAAAATGAGAATGAGATAAAAGACAACTCACGAAACCATGGGGCAGCAAAAACAGAAAATAAACTGCATAATAACTGCATCCTGTGAATTCTGTTTTTGCGAGTAGTGTGCAGAGATGAAGAGGTTTGGGTCGGGTTTGGAACCACCATGTCTGTAATAACTTATTCAAAAACCAGGGATGGAACTACAACTGGCCTGAAGTCGCTTAATCCTGGGCTAAACCTGTGTGATTTGCTGGATTTATTATTAATAGTTATAATTAGTGTGACACTGAAAAGAAGAGACTGGTCTCCGTTATACATGCATTTCTACTTTTGTCCACTTGGGGGACAATAAAAATTGAAAGTGTATTTTATGGTTCCATCAGTAATGGTACAACTAATGTCTGTAGTTGTTGTAATATTGTTTCACCGAGCGTATCTGAATAATATAGAAGTTTTTCACTATATGAACACGCTAGTACTGTTGTGAGGAGAAGGCTGGACCAGAATGAGGCGTGTTTGAGGCGGTCAGACAGACAAACGGAAGCTCGGAGACAAGAGCTGCGGAGGAAGGAGGCTGATAGCGGCGACAGCTACCGAGAAGAAGGCCTCGGCAGCCGGACGACACAACAGGTAAAACCCCTGAGCTCTGTGCTGGGTGGTTAAAAATGGCTGCACCAGTTTCCTCTCTCTCTTTGTTCACTTGTCGACGTGGTCTCCACGAGACTTCCGCTAAACGCTTGGTTGTGGACATCGTGAAGCGTCAGACAACTTCTAAAAACAGCTGTGACGGAGATTACTGATACTTCAGTGCTTGTTTGAACCAACGAACGCACAAGTGTGGGTCACTGGTGTCGCTTGGTACCGGGGTGTCGTCCACAGTGTATGTTCCTGGAGAGGAACAAAGACACAGTTGGTTCTAAACACACACAGCTGTGGGAACAAGGTGCTCTGCTTAGGCTGGATGGATTTTTTTTTGTTGTTGGTTTGTTTTTGACCTACACGCAGCTTTGGCTGTGAACTAACAACATCCTAAAAATTATGACATTGAGCATACAGCCGGAGACTTACCATGGAAATATCCCCCCCCAAAAATAATAATTGATGGGAAAATCCGTAGAAACACCAAAAAAACACCCAGGACAAGAATTTAAACAAAACCATACCAATTGTTTAACGTCTTTACCAGTGTTTCCCTGAGAAGTAGTTCACCTGATGAGCTCAGCAGACGTGCAGATCTGCCAGGTGTTTGCTAATTGCTGCTGCTAGTCTGAAGGAGTGGTGTGGGTGAGTCACACTGGTGAGTGCTCTGTGAGGCAGAAGCTCAACTCCAGGCAGCAGCTTCTAAAAGGAAGCACTTGGTTTTCTGCACCCAAAATGGCTACGACGGGGGTTTCAAAGTTATAAAGGTTTCCCCCAGAAAACCTGCTAAGCCCGCTGGTAGAGGTGCCAGGGCAATCCACCATGTTTTTGTGTTAAAACAATGTTGAAAGCTACAGAAATTCAAACAATTCTCCGAAGCAGAGTTGGTCAAAATTTCTCCACAAAAAAAGTTACCCAACAGTGACTGGTAGCATTGAGCATAAATATTTCAGCTGCCAAGACAATAATTTTTTTTTTGTCTTTATATTTTGATATCCTCTATTTAAAAAAATCTGAATAGGCAGATTTTCCACAAATAAATTGTAGTTGCGTTCCATAAAAATATCTGAACCGTTTATTGGCAAGGGTTTACTGTAATTACTTTATGTATTTGTGTATGTGTGTATTTACTTTTACGTAAGGGCAGTTTTTAACTTTTAAATTGTGAAATCTGTATTTGAAAACTACTACTGGTTATTTTGGTCTGATATTAATATTAGATTTAAGGTTTCCCCTCAGAAAACTTGCTACGCCCGGTCATTCATCCAGCGGCCCGTCGTGTTTTTGAGTTGAAAAAGGTTTAAAGTTGTTGTTTCTAGTAATTAGTCCTTCCCATCTGTTACCGCTGGACTTATGAAAATAGAACTCCTGAGCCAGTCAGGCATTTGAGCATTCCAGCCATGGGACAAATTTGACGTTTAAACCCAGACTTGACATGTATCTTTGGTAGTCAGATCACATTCAGGATAAATGTTGCATTTAACAAATTTTAAGTTGGGAATTTTAAGTTCAAAGCCAGTAAAAGTCAAAATTTAGAAAATCAGAACTTCACAATAATCCCAACATCTAACTCAGGCGCCACACATAATAGAAATAGTAGAAATTTAATTATTTTCAGTGCTTTTTGACTGCTTTGTTCTTTGCCTCTGGTGTAGTTAAGAGCGTTTTGCGTCATGGTTTGTAAGAATTGAAAGGTTGGCGTGTGTCTCGAGATGAGTTTATTCTCTCATGTATTCAGTTCCATGTTGACGGAGATGTCCAAAGCTAACACACTCTGATCACAGTTTCATACATCTGGGTCTTTCGTCCTTACTTGATTTTTGTCATTTACACGTCACACTGTTTTAGTGGGAAATCCACACAAATCTTTGTACCTGATATCCCTGGTCTCCATGTCTGAACACATTGCGTCTGTGATAGTGTTAGCGGAGCCATTGGGCAATCCGGATTCGTCCTGGTTGTTGCAGTGAACATGCAGTTTTAATGAGGCCTGTTAGGTAAGTAGTAACATATCATTACAGCGTCCGGACCCATCAGCAGGCTCAACCGGCCTGCTGCTTAGTGACTCCACAGAAACACAAAGACTCACTGAGCAACCAGAAGTTCTTGCTTGCAGTTTGTATCCCAGCTATATTTGAAACATGGAGGCTCCACATCACAAGCCTTCAAGTTCTCCAGCTGAGCCTCAGAGAGACTGTAGTGGCTGGGCAGTGTGTTTTTCTGATCAGATCTTGTAATTATTTAAGCTTTTATTTTATTATTATTTTTGAAGTATTGGAAATCTAGAAAAATCCATACTTTAATCTGGCTTAGATTTAATTTCATTTCCAAATTTGCTTTTGTTCCATTACAGGAACCCTCAGCATTTCTGTTCTCAGTGGAAACTAGACAGTGATGGAGGATGCGTCTCTCAACACTTAAGCGCAGCAACGCATCCTTAGCTGCACAAGACGGTTGTAGGGACGAAGCTGAGGCAACAGTTAATGGGGAGCACCATAAAAGTGTGACCATAGCTCCCAAGACCCACAATATGACAGACAGACATTATGTGCAGAGAAAGCCCCTGTTCACTGAGGAGCATCGTGCATCCATCTTAAAAAAACTTCCAGAAACGGTGAGTTGGGGAAAATATTTTCATTGCTCTGCATTTCTTTCTAAGTTCAGTGCTTATTGTGTGAAATATAGCTCACTATTAAGGTAAATATGTATTTATCAACTTGAGATTGATCATTAAAATGCAATTTCCTTTATCCAAAGTATGTATAAATAACTAAATATCAGTATCATACGGTCAAACTTATTCTTTGACGTCTTTCAGGACGAGCTTTCTGGACCCAGCATGAAGCAGTGGGTCAACCCACCACAGACATATGGCCTCTCTCTAAGGGACCTCTCACTTCCCACAACCTCTGGAGAAAAACCCAGTTCAACCTCGATTGTTCCAGAACTGTACCGCAGAGAACCCACATCAGGATTAACTTTCCATGGCAGAACAGCTCGGCAAAGCTTCTCCAGCTCAATTCTAGAGGTTCAGAGCATAAATCCTCCTCTGAGGCCACAGCTGACCTCCACAGTTCTTAACCCAACCTACACGCCACGCTCGCGCCACCCCAGAATAGGCCAAGCCCACTTGAGTTCGAAGGGAGGGAGTGGCATAGAAGGGACGAAGACGAGTTCTTCAGCGGCGAACTCTGAGTGTTGGTATCAGGTGGACTATTGGGCCTGTGCCATTCCAAAAGCTTTGCCTCCTTCTCCAGACAGAAAGTCTGCTGCCTGGAACCCAAACAAAGAATATGAGGCCCTGCTGGACTACACCTACCCTTTGAGACCAGGACATGTCAACAGGGAAAGGAACTCCCCTGAGCTGCAAGAAGACTCTCTTTTAAAATCTGAGTCAAACATGAAGGACTCAGGAATCGAGTTGGACCACTTGTGTAGCTCTGCCAGCCTGTCAGGGTTTGAACCCTCTGAGAGTGGAGGAGGAAGGAGCCGAGACAGAAGCAGGTCACCTGACCCGCAGGTGTTCCTCGCATCCTCAGACGTTCCCCCCTGCAGTACACCGCTCTCCATTACCAATGTCACTAGTTTGTCCATGGACAGTTTGGACTGCAGCAGGGACAGAGCTGGAAGTGTTCAAAGCAGGGATGGCGACGACTATCAACGCCATGCAGAAGCTGCCTCTTCGTCCGCTGCTTTCATCCGTTCCGTTAATGTTCTCCCGCGGTCCAGGTGGGTTGGTGGAGAGGTGGATGAGGAGTTCTGGCCTCTACCAGAGCAGCTAGAGGAGCTGCAGCAGCTGTCCAGACAGGTCAGTCCAGCAGCTTCATGTGCAGGGTTTCATCTAAAACCGTAAATTTCCCTAAATATGTAATAATACACACAGCAGAAACCGTATCAATATTATCACTGAAGTCAATATCCACAGTCTTCCAGGGTTTCTCCCAAGGTTGGGGTAATATGCAAGATTCTCCCAGCCGATATTTGTCAGTGTAAAAAATGGCAATGGGTGATATATTTGCACAGGTGATATTTGAACTTTTTTTTTTTTGAGTATAACAAAAAAAAAAATAGTTAAAAAAAAAAAAAAAACAACCATGGAAGGGCGCAATCTATCATGGATGGCCAATAAATTTGTCCAATTGTCCAATCTTAGTTTCCCCCAGTGCAGGTCGCTGGGCTTTACTTGTGCCCCCACCAGGCTAAGCATTAATTATTTAAGTCTTTTTAAAATGTTTGCAGTTTTTAAAACATCAGAGTTGGTGTTTAGGTATTACGCTTCCACTCTTTCAATAACATAAGTGTCAAGTTTTCCTGTCAACTTTAGACATTTTTTAATTCTAAAACACAACACAGGCGCTGGATGAATGACCGACTTAGAGCCCAACCACTGGGCTTAGCAAGTTTTCTGGGGGAAATCTTGAAGTCATTAACTTTGATTAGCAACCCCATTTTGCCACACACAGGCCTATCAGTATTAGATTGCAAAACCAAGAAACCATTTAAGTTGGACCTTTCTGGCAACATGACGTAGCAGCGTTTCCCATACCATTATTCGAGGGGCGCCACCCAAGAAGACATATAGTTATTGTAAGTGTTAACAGCTAATGTTATTGATTTTTGTCAGTCTTCCTAGGTACCGCCAGGTGATGTCGTGAGTCATTCCTGTCCCTACGTGGTCTATTTGAAAACAGAAAAGGAAAATTAGACTTTTGTGAAAGCTGAAAAAGAATGCATCAGATGATTAAGACAGTAAACACATTTGTTGTAATTTTTAAAGTAAGTGACGGAGCAGAAAGTCAGGTACATGTTGCGGTTCTTGTGTTTTGGGGAAGGTGAGGGAGGTAGCGGCCCAGATAAGCCCGCCTGCGACAGGACGTTGTGCATCTCTTGACCGGGACACCTCCTCCATGCTGCCCTCCATCACCTCTTCACAGAAAACCCCAGAGACTGCGCAGGGCAAACAGGATGGATGCGAAGGAACGCAGCGGTGTGCAGCAGAGACAGGTATTTATTTCCTTTCCATTTCTAGCTACACACATTCTTCTGTTCATCACCCATCTGTTCTCACTTGTTTTGTTTCTCAGCAGCAGATGGCGGCGGCAGGGACTCTGAGACTTTGACGAGCAGCGACGATGTGAGTGTGACGGGGGTCAGGGAATGTTTGCTGAAGCAGCTGTGTGACGGCCAGGAGCAGAGCGACTCTCTGATGGAACACATCCAGGTAGGAACAAGCTGAGCTGGGCGCCAGAGGTGTATTGATGGCAGACGGTACACAGTGAATGGAGTGTGTTTTTTTTTTGTTTTTTTTGTCCCAGCTGTTCTGTTCACAGCTGGAGCTGCTCATCCAGCAGTTGTATGCTCTGTCACGGAGCATGGAGAAGGTTGCTGCTCCTGCAGGGGACTTAGTCAGCATGAAGTCATTGCTGGCTGATTATCAGGTAACAAATAAACCCCCCAAAATGTTCACAATGGTTAAACAAAAAAAATAAATAAATAAAAATCCTCATAGCTTTGGTTTTCTCAGGATTTAGAGCTGTCTATAGACAAGAGAAGAACCACTTAGAATTTGATGCATATTCATAATCTTTTAAATGAAGCACAAGGGAAAAGTTAGTAAAAAAAAAAGCCAGGAGCAATGAAATTGGTATCAGCTAGTCAAAGCTTTACAAACAACAGCAACTGAAAATCAGTTCTGAGTGGCTCATCTGTAGTAAGAACCCAAACCATAAGTTACAGCTTCATGCTTTCTACACTCTGATTTGTTTTTAGAGCTTTCAGAAGGAGTTGAGTCGCCATCAACCTTTGACTTCTTGCGTCCTCCGTGCTGGACAGCATCTTCTGAGCTGCATCAACAGCACCTCTCCATGTCAGTGATGTGTATATATATATATATATATATATATATATATATGAAAAAAAGAGGCTTATGTTAAATGTCCCTGCAGAGCCTGACCCTGGTATGTCCCGTCTTTGTGTTTTCAGTTTTAAGAGACACTCTGCTGCTTATCGAGAAGCAGTCCGGAGCTCTACAGAATCACTCGGACAACGTTTTCTCCTCCGTCCTCTCCGCTATGGACAGTCTGGCTCTGCCCACTCACCACAGTCCTGTTCAGCTGAGGGAAGAGAAGAACTCTGCTGGAACCCAATAAGTCCAGTTTGTGGACGGACCACGAAAAGTTCTGACACTCGTTTTCAAAGCGACGTTCTCAGCATTCTGGAATCGCGACCATTAAAGAGCCTCACGACTGCCTCCAGTTCAGACCAACCACTGATTGTTTCCCTGGTCAGCTGTTTAACTTCAGCTCCAGATATCCATCGGCTGATTTCCAGGTTCCCCGGTCAGGTTGCAGATACTGCAAGACTACACTGTTCCTCTCAAGCTTCTCATAGTGCATCTCAATATGTTTCAAAAATCATATACAGTCATATTCAATGTACAAGAATATTATTGAAAAGCTCATGGACGTCAGTTACTCAATTCACAAAACAATTTCAAGGTTTTCCCTAGAAAACTTGCTAAGCCCGGTGGTTGGGCACTAGGTCAGTCGTTCGTCCAGCAACTGACTGTGTTTTTGAGTTAAAAATATTTAAAGTTGACAGAAAATTTGAAAATATCACTTGATAATTATGTGTTATTAAAAGGTTAATGCCTGAACACCAACTATTAAGGTTTTAAAAAGACCTAAATTAATAATAAATGCTTAGCCTTGGTGGGGGGACAAGTAAAGCCTGGTGGCCCGCCAGGCTTACAATACACTGGGGGAAACCCTGAGTTACTTTTCAAGCCTTTGTTTCTGTTAATTGAGATTTCATGCTTGCTTACAGCTAATAAAAACACATTTACAATTAAAATATCACATCTTAATGACGAATATGTTTAATACCTGCTTAAAATGTACTTTTAATCTGACAAACTCATCAGAAGGCACCTTTCGTATTTATTGAATGTCACTGTACAATCGCTCCAGTTTGACCTAATAATGTCTCCTCCTTGTGGGACATGCCTCAGAATGGACTTAATCAAACAATCCTGAAGCTCCTCGTCCATTAAACAGCTCCATTGTTGCTGCATTTTTATTGTGTGCGTCATTCTGTCACATGGTGCTGGAAGACATGTTAATAAATATAACATTTTTAACACAGTGGTTTTATTTATAAACCAAGTCAAGTGCCAAGGTTATAGTTTCCATTTTTACCTGTCTGATGTATAAATGATGCATTTCGATGCTCTGAATGTCGAGTTTCAACAGTTCCAGTCGCACTTATCACCCTCCCGCCCACCACCTGCCCTGGGAAGGTGTGTGTAGAGTCTTAAAATAAATTCATCATGTACTTCAGCAGTGTAATCTTAACCTAGAAAGATTAGGAACTTTTAATTAGATTTCTTTTAGTTAGATGTGGGGGGCTTTGGGGATGTTTTTAGGTAATGAGTTGCAGAACTGCTGTTCCCCTCTGCTGTCGATACTTTGTATGTCCTTATACCAATAAGACAGCAGTCTGTCTCCTCCAACATTTCACTATATGACTATATAACTATACACAGAAAGATGCATATACTAGCAGAAATCAACTAGTTCTCATTTAAGCCAAGATTTCATATTGAAATACAGTGTAACAAGGTTCTCATGACCTTTGGAAGAGAAATGGTCCACAGCATCATAGATCCTCTGCCGTACTTACCAGTGGGCTTGCTGACCTGTTATATATTGTAGGTATACATAAATACATATTTGCGCTCACATATAAATCTGGGACGCATTGTTTTGGACCTTCAATAAAAAATGTTCCTACTTTTATTAAAAATATTGCATATTTATTTGTGAGCAGGTAAAACGAAAGAGTTCCTTGTCGCTTTGGATGGTCTTTTGTGTGTGTACCTTGAGATTATCAGTCTGATTATCTGAAACATTTAAGTAGGATGGGGAGGGGAAAAAAGCAAATCTGTTACAGGGTATATTCATTTCCTCTGCTCTTTCCAACTTATGTAAATGATAAGACAAATCAAACCACAAGGGAGTCAACACAAGTGCTTCAATGGATGAACTTTTACAGTTTTTCTCAGTCGCTTTGGTGCATTTCCCAAATCATTTTCAGCTTTTTCCAAACAGTAAGTTCATTTCGCACAAACAGCAGAACGCCATGGGTTACCTGCAAAACCCAGTTCCTTTCTCAAAATCCTTAGTTGCCACAATTTCGATTTTGTTCTGAGAAATGCACCAAAGCGAAGTGCGAAAAGACCAGATGTTAAACCCAGGCTGATGAAAAGCGTCTAATAAAGGACCGTGGGTCACTGTGACTGGATGTCAGTGGAGTTTGACTCTTTGGAGTTTTCTCCTCATAATAATCTTACTCCATTTTTTTTTATCAGGCGTGAACAGTAGCACCGTCAGCTGGTTGAGGGTTTTCTTAGGTTGAAGTCCATGACCGGAAGTAGTGTAAGCCGTGTAGTTTGACTCCGCTTTGCCACGTTTCACTAAATGATGTAATCTCTCCGGTTCGGGCTCGACAGTTCTCTGCTGCAGCAGCCGCGCACACGAACCAGCCAGTCGGAGACACGTTGACCACCAGCCGCCTGTCCGTTCAGTCGTTTTATTAAACAACGACCGTCGCGTCTGTTTGACCCAGCTGAAGCCCAGCCACGCACTTTGTGGTGTTATTATTTTCCCCTCCCGTCCCAGCAGCTGGCTGATGTTAGCCGTTTCCTGGTTGAAGTTGCGGCCATTTTGGATTTTTACCGAGAAAACAAGCAGCCGGGTCGCGCTTCGGGGAGCGGTACAAGCTGGTCGTCGTCCCCGTTTTTCCTCAAGACAGCCCTGCTTTTCTGCGGACGGTGACACTACGAGTCGACGATGAATCCCGAATAGTAAGTATCCCGAGTGGAAACGCCGAGGACTGCTAGTTATTCAGGTTAGCTCTGTGCTAACAAGTCAGCGCTGGGAAATATGTGGAGAGCGGAGTGAACGTGGAACATCAGCTGACTTGTGGCCTTCATGTACACCTGAGTGCCTCCAGAACTTTGCACTGCTTTATGTAACATTGTGTCGTTCATCCATTAATGGCTCAGTAAGCAGCTGTTGGGCGACGGCTGGTGGGCTTCACTGACGGCAAGTTGTAAATACAAGACAAAGGTGCCATATTGAAGAGTTAGCTGGCTGGACAGCTGGTCTCACAGGCTTAAAAGACCCAGCTGTCATCTACACTGGGGTTTAGATTTCATAAAGTTTAAATAAAAAGCTTGTTAGGGACGCACAGAAGTTAGCAACCGATTCAGACTCGACTATAAAGGGCAGATCCAGCTGCTTTTGGTGAATCTGGGCCAACTTTGATCAGCTCTACCTCAAAATGCAGGACAGTTCTCACGATCAAACCTGAACTGGACTGAATCTGACAGTATAGATTATTAGAAACAAGAGCTTGTGATTTCCAAAAGTGTTTTTTGTTTTCTATTTGTTTTTAATCAGTAAGTCGTCTAGAAATGGGAACTGACTTATTTTCCATCGATCCTTTCAGATCAATCGGTCACTGAAACTGTGGGATTTTTATTTCTCTTTTTCATTAAACGCACCAAAACCAAGAACTTCCACCAATTTATGGTGTTTACTAGCAGCAAGTACTCTACTGCACTTCTTTGAGTTGAATAAAACTGTGGTTAAAAATACAGTTTTGATTGATTAAATAAAAAGAATCATTTCCTTTTCATTGTAGTTTTCTTTTTCCTGAGAAGAAAAACTGGAAATTGAAAAAAATGTCGGTGAACATCTTGTGAAAACCCAAATAACCATTTTAATGCTTTTCCAACAAGGCAGGTTTGAAAACCTGCTTATTCTGGTCAAACTGGGTCAGACTGTATTTCTGTTTGCAGATTCTTTAAATTACATGTTTACACTGTGTGTTTTTTTTGTTTGCTTTTTTAAATTTATTTTATTATTCTGAGCAATGAGTCTTCTTTAAAATTCACAGCACTTGGACCAGTCCAACCTGTACTGAATTAGTCTTGCACTGATGTGCCATTCTTTCAAGAAACTCCCAATTACTGTCGAATAATCCATTACAGGTTCAACTGGTCTGTTTTTGAATTTGAACCAGATTAGAACAAATGTTGTCCAAATTCCTCATACTGATAAAAGTAACTTCAGACAAAGTGCAGAACAAATACAAGAAGATAAAATACAACCAGTGGAGTAGCTTTTCACTGAAGTGCTGAATCAGAAGCTAACTTCTGGTTGTGGTTCTAAATGCTTAAGCTAGTTGTTGATGGATGATGATCATTATAATGTACCAATGTGATACAGCTAAGCAGGTTTGCAGCAGGAGTTGTCGATTGTTTACGTCAGAATAACTGTTTTCTTTGTTTGTTTTTGTTTTTTTTTTAAGCTGGTTCTGGTGTTGTAAATGACTCAGTTTTCAGTCATATGCTCTAACAGCTCTCCACAGCCTCTCAGTCATGTGTGGGTCACATGTCACAGGACGGGCCCTGGATTTCCTCACAGCAGTGTTGAGTAATCAGTCAGTTGAGCTTCCTGTCTCTTTAGGTTTCCATTCACAAAGGTGGAACCGAGAAGTTTGGGAACAATCCGAAATTGGATGTCATCCAAGATTGTTCTATGGCTTATTCACGTCGGCTCTCCGTTGGCTAGCTCTGCTCGGTTAAATATTCCTCAGACACAATTCGTGAAGTTTAGATTAGTTGAAGAACTGAGATTCGGCTGAGAACAATAAAACAAGAAAGCGCAGCTTTTCTTCATTCGGCTGGTTTTGGGCTGCATGTTTCTAAACTCCCACAGAACAGTGATTGGTCAGAATTCAATATGAAAAACCATTGTTCCCAGTCAGATGCTTAATGAAGAGGGAATGACTAGGATTCTTTACAATGAGACTGGAGGGTGAATCCTCTTTGGGAAGATGAGATTTTACTCAAACGGATGCGGGGCACATTGTTTTCATTTCTCACTAGCTAATCAGTAAAACAAAGTGATGAAACTAACAAGTTAGACAGTTGCCATAAAGTAATTATTAGGAAAGAGCAGCTTCCTGTGGTAACTGCTAGAAGAGCAGGAGTTGGTTTAGACTTGACTGTTGGCTGTCTGCCACCTTGTTGCAGGGTGTTGCTCACTGAATGGGCTAATCTGAGTATTATAACAGCAGGCCCTGCCCTATGCCTTAGTTGGCCAGGTAGACATTCAGAATTTGTCATGGCAACTTTGCTTTTAACTCACATTTTTCTTCTAACATCTGAGGGAAAATTGGAAATCTGTGATGGGTTAATCTCTAGCTTTACTGTGTAGGTAATTAAAGTCCATCCTAAGGACTTTTACTCTCCTGCATGACATTTTCAAGTGTTTTATTGACATATTATAACATACCTCACATTGCATCCAAACAGTGCTTTGAGATTGCAAGGTTTACCCCTGAAAATCTGCTAAGCCCAGTGGTTAAAGCGCCGCTCATCCAGCGGCCTGCCTGCCATGTTTTTTAGTTAAAAAATGCTTAAAATTGACAGAAAATTAGAAAATATCACTTGATATTTATGCGTTATTGGAAGATTAATATCTGAACACCAACTACAAGGTCTTAAAAATGCAAACATTTCAAAGGAAACCAAATAAACAAACAGCTTAGCGGGGGCACAAGTACAGCCTAGTGGCCTGCCAGGCTTGTATTACACTGGGAGGAACCCAGGATTGTGATAGTGCCCATGTTAATGTTGCAACATTGATTGCAGTTTGCCACATTGTGCCACCCTATATAACTGTTTCCAGTCTACAGACTGAGGAACTGAACTTGGGTTCTTTGAGTCAGAATAAAAAGTTCAGGGATGCGTCCTGTGAGCAGCACTGATCCGTAGTCAGCAGCACAGGTTTAGCTTTCAGGGCTGTAGCAGACCAGGCTTTAGAAAGTGCCACCTTCTTTTGCTTGGGACTTTGGGAATAGTTGACACAACTGTTACATGATCCCAGTAAACAGGGGCTGCAGTCCCTATTGCGACATATGACCAATGTGTGCTGCTTCTGTCTTCTTGGCCCTCCCAAGATTTTTCTGTTGACTTCACGGGTCCAGTCACATGATCAGGGACCAGTCAGCTTTACCGGACTTTTTCTCTACAGTTTAACTCCCATGGATGTTCTGTTTCCTGGCAAAGTCCAGTCTCAACTACTCTACAAACTGTCATAGAAACGAAAGGGTTGATCTGAGAGGTCGAGAAGAACCCGGGCGTCTAGAATCATTCTTGAAGTTACACATTCATAATGTGTAACTTGCTTAGTTAGCACTTCTAACCATGTTTATATCCCCTCCTTCACAGTGACTATTTATTCAAACTGCTCCTGATTGGTGACTCTGGTGTTGGAAAGTCTTGCCTTCTTCTCCGGTTTGCAGTGAGTTTTTCAGAAAATCACATTCAGAACATGAAAGGAAGTGAACAGGATATGCGAACCATCTGACCAGCTCTTTTTCTTTCTCTTTCTAGGATGACACATACACAGAAAGTTACATTAGCACTATTGGTGTGGACTTCAAAATACGAACCATAGAACTAGATGGAAAGACCATTAAACTTCAGATTGTAAGTATCCCACAGGTCCTTTCTTATTTGTGGATTTTTCTTGGTGAATATCTGTTGTTCATTATTTAATTTGGAAGCAGTTACGAACGAGTGTTGATGTGTTTTCACCCAATAGCACGGCAGACTCCGATTGGGGACAAAGTTGCAACATTTGTTAAATTTTCAGTTGCTGCGGTTCTCTTTCACACTGTTGTCAAACAAACCAAACTAATTAAAAAATGTATCCCCTCGCGTATGGTGGCGTTGCACCAACAATCATTGAAGGTTCCTTCTTCAAGAATAGAAACAAAAATGGAGTGGCATGAAATTTGGTAGTCTCTTCTGTCTTTGGCAAAAGACCATGCGCCATTTCTCCTGCTTGCAATGGCATTTGTTTTGTTTGTATTTACCCAGAATGCCCTGCGCTGTAGTCAACTTCCTGCTTTTGGAGCAGTCTCCGGTGTTAACATATTCAATAGAAGGTTCACTTCAACCGAACACAGACCTGGGTTTGTAGGCGGACCAGGGTTTGCTTTTTTTAGTCCGCGTCAAGAGTTCGATTACGCATTCACAACTTCCCAACTGAATCGGATCTTCTAGAACTGGTTGAATTGGAGTTGATTAAACCAGGAGGACTAAATCTGGTGTGAATGTACACTTACACATTCATGCACAGATTGTCAGGAATGTCCCCATGTTTATGCCACAGCGCGTTTCCACTATGACCAGTGTGCAGTATCTCTATCTCATTACCATGTTCAGGCTTTACTGTCTGTAATCACCTTTTGTCCTTTTCAGCCAGCACCTACTCAGAGCTGCTGGATTCTGCTTTCCGCGATTTGAAGGATTTTCCACTAGTAACCATTATGTGTTTTTTTTAGAACCCGCTTCGCTCGCATGCCAAGTGAGTCTGGCTGAACAGTAGGATTTAATGCATCGATACTTGCGGATGAAAAATCTATACTTTCTGAGAGAAAAAATATTGATAAATATTGTAGAATTGATAAAATTGCACAACCCTACTCAGAAGACTGCTCGCCACTGGTCACTTGGTAATGCAAGCTAACATCAGCAATCCATTTCTGTTCTTTCAACGCTTAAAACCCATGTTCACTAACAGAGGCTGCAGTATTTATCGTGAATCGCCTAGCCAGAAGGGCCGATGGCGCGAAACGACAACCTTGCTTCTGTCAGGGGCCCAAATACCAAATAAGAGCATAGTTGCCAATTGTAATATGGTAAAATAGTAAAAATGAAAAAGCATTTTAAAATATAACTTTTTTTGACTCTGAATTGACCAATAATTTCAGCTGGCCCTATTTGAAGCAGTCATATTCAATACCCTCAAGTCCAAATGTACTGCAGCATACGAAAGTGCCCGTTTACTTATTTATTTGTTTGTATATTTAATGGTGTTAGCTTGGGCCTGGTTGACGGTGTCGGTTACAGCAGAAGAGCTGGGACACAATAAAAGCAACAAACATATCCTACAACTCAAAGCAGAGACATTAGTGGATAAATGTCAACTAAGTTTAGGGCAATCATTTTTATGTTCTTGTATAATTGTGTAGTTTAATGGTTTTGTACATTTTCAAACAAAATCAACAAGTATTCTTGTTCCCAGTGTTTATGTGTTTTTTTTGTGTGCTTTTTGTTTTTGTTTTTCAACAGTGGGATACAGCGGGACAGGAGAGGTTTCGTACAATCACATCCAGCTACTACAGAGGTGCTCATGGTATCATTGTAGTCTACGATGTCACAGATCAGGTTGGTCCCGCTTTACACTAACGTCTCACTGCATGGATGGATGTAGCTAAAATGCAATCTACTCCATGTATCCACATGGATCCAATACGTTGTTACATCTATTGCAATTTAACAATAGAAATTTAAGATTTCTATTGCTAAATCTGCAATGGAGATATGGTTTTCAAATATTATTTTATTTTAAAGTGTGACTGCTTTTATTTTTGTTGAGCCCCGTTCATTGTGGTACCATTGAATGCAATTTACAGTGCTTATTCTGTAAATCCAACAATACCGGAACGCAGACAGTGATGTGAGACGAGGGTTAACTGAGGTCAACGGGGTTATTGGAATGCACACACATCGCAACATTTTAGTGTTCAGAAGTCAAAATGCTAAACTAATTCATATTTCTCGTCTACTTTTAAGTGCTTTGTGTCCTTATTTATGACCCACGTGAGTTTAAAATTGATTTGCAATTTAATTGCGGTGTTTATTCGGAGTTATGCGGGTGGAGTTTTAAATGGTAGAAGTAAAAATGCTTATCTGAAGGGTCAGATTTTATGTGATCTGACATAAAGTTAAAAAGCTAGTAAGTGGCTGTTATGTTTACAAATAGTTTTACGTAATTATTTGGAGTTTACATGTCCAATATAGGGTTTATTGGTTAAAGTCAGTTGAATTTGTTCAGAACCTCATTATTAGCAGGATGGAGACTTAACCAGCCTGCTAAAGGTAAAGGGTGCAGTTACCGGAATGCATCCTTTCAAAATAAGAGCATTTTGGCAGGATCTGGCTTAAATTAAGCACTGGCTATACCCTGGCTCAGAATTCCCTAATTAGTAAGTAGAGTTCACCTGTGTGTGATTTAATCTGAGGCTAACGGCACATTTTCTGTCGAGGTTTGTTAGAGCAATGTTTCCCAACCCTGGTCCTCAGGGCTCACTGCCCTGCATGTTTTGGATGTTTCCTTGCTTCAGCCCAGGTGATTTCAATTGACAGGTGTTTGCTGAACTGCAAACAGCTGAATGAGGCGTAGAAAAGCAGGGAAACATATAAAATACAATACCAGCCTTTGTTAGAAAAAAAAAGCCATTAGATGTCTTGTTTGCACGTTGCCATGGAGAGGCCACCTCAAACAGTGGTCAGAGGAGACCTAAATAACACTATTAAAGGTGGAAAGCTATCACTGCAAACCCAACATAACTCACCTTCTCCATTGTGAAACAGGGTGATGGCAGCATAGTGCTGTGCAGCGATAGTAGAAATCCATCTCCACAGCATCTTCCCATCTCTATCATCTTTTAGAACATGGAAGCTGCTCAAACTACATTCAGTCATTCACATGGGTCAAATGTGTTGGGAGCTACCTAACCTCATGTTGAACTAAACCAGTTTCTGAGCGTGCGTTGAACTAAACCACTCTACTGCTGGAGTGGCCTAACGTTGATCTGCTTCCTGTTTCAGGAGTCCTTCAATAATGTCAAACAGTGGCTACAGGAGATTGACCGCTATGCCAGTGAAAATGTCAACAAGTTACTGGTTGGGAACAAGTGTGACCTGACAACAAAGAAGGTGGTGGATTATACAACAGCAAAGGTAGGTACCTGAGTACTGGTGCTTCCCAGATCTGCACATAGATTTGGAAACTTTGTGCAAGAATTGAAGATGCGGAGCCTTTTAGAGAAGGTCTTCCACTAAACTCGATTCTGGCTTTACTTATATTTTTGTAGCAAAATGTTGTGTTAAAACTAAGTGGGCTTCTGGTATCGTAGTGTTGACTGTGAGCATACCAAGTACTACTGTGGGAGGCCTGACATGCAACGAGCGGCGGCATTTCCATCACTTCTGTTCTTCTCAACTGGTTAAACAATATCAGGACATTGTCAATATGATGTATTGCCATGAAACCTGAAGTCTGTAATGTCTGTCACTAAGGGGCCATTATGGATGTCAGGAATGAGAAATGGGAGTACCTAACAGAGTGAGGGAAATTGTTTTCCCAAGTAGTTTTTGCCAGTTTAACCATGAATTCTACTTGTTCAAGTCAAGCTAATTTGTTTGTCAATGTAGAATTGTTGGTTGGGGCTCATAGATGGCGATATTTAAAAAAGTTTGAAATATCTAGTTTAGAAAACGACCCATGCCTCCTCTTACCTCTACCTTTGCTGCAAACCCGCCAGTCATTATGATTGACAGCTGCTATCCATTCCCGCCACATCTTATACGTCAAAGTGACAAGTTTGGTTTTGTATGTTTACGTCGCTGACCTCTCAGCATCCTACGACCATTTTTAAAGTAAAATCCATGAAATAAAAGCGATGTTAGGCTACCAGATGTGTTTTTTGACAGGCTTTACAAGAGCGCATTAGTTGTTTTGACCACCATCGTGGCAGAGAGGGCCGAGTTCTGAAGAGCGTGACGTCACGTGTGAAGGGTCAGTACTGTCTGACAAACAAAACCGAGCATTCAGAAGAAACTGTGTGATGCATATGGAATTTAGGCATCCACATGCAGGCTGTTGATGTGAATGGAAATTATTGGGTTAGGCAGGAGCTGGAATGCCTGGAAGGAAGCAGAAGAAGAGATGAGTGGTGGAGAAACAGGGAGGATTCCTGGACTGCCTGGAAAAGGGTGAAGTTTTAAATCTGGTTTACATATTTGCCAGGTCTTGAATAAGATGGAGATATCAATAACCCATCAGTCCCTCTTTCCATACAGATATTTTAAAGTTAAGGCTGTGTTGCTGTAAAAGTTGAAAAAATGTCCGAAAGTTTCCATTCCAATAATCTGCTTTGCACATTATTGAAATGCTGTGCAGAAAGGAAGAGAAGGATAGAGAACATTTTCTGTGTTGGTCCAGTTGACAGTGAGCCATATGAATGAGATTTTAATCCACTCCGTGTTTAGATGTGGAGTTCTTTTTACAGTAGCAGATTTCTGCTAAACCCAGCGTTGTGTTTGCAGGAGTTCGCGGACTCTCTGGGAATCCCCTTTTTGGAAACCAGCGCCAAAAACGCCACCAATGTGGAGCAGGCCTTCATGACCATGGCCGCCGAAATCAAAAAGAGGATGGGCCCCGGGGCCACGGCCGGAGGAGGAGAGAAGCCCAACGTGAAGCTGACTCCAGGCACTACTGTAAAGCCTTCATCAGGAGGATGCTGCTGATTCACGAAGCGCCACTCCCTCCCTTTACTCTGCAGGCCCCCTCCCAAGCTCCACTGTGTCCCACACAAACCCCCGCCACAGCAGACAGGACAGCGAAGGCTCCATTCATGTGTGTGAGAACAAGATGAAGTTTGTACTGTACATACTGTAGCCGCTCTACCAAAACCAACAGAATAATTTTTCTTGTCTTGCTGTCCTGCTGTTGACTAATTAGGCTGATAGGCGATGATTCGACCGACGCCCCTTCTCAGACCGGTCAGAGACTTTCATTTGGCCCTGTGAATACAGCTTCATGAGAACACTGTGTGCATGTGTGTGTGGGTGGGTGTGCGTGTGTGTGTGTGTTTTCATTCCTGCAGCAGGGTTGGTAAACCAATTGGGTTCATTAAGGTTTCTGTTTCTTTCCTCTTTCTGTGATCGTTTCTTGTCTTACTGTCTTCTTTTTTTCCCCTCAGCACCTGTCTCTCTGTCCCCATTTCAAGGTGTTTTAATTTTTTTCATACCAACTTCTGCTCACCATCATCTCAGCTCTTCTAAAGTCCAGTGCAACATCTGTATATGTACATAAACATTATGTATATATATATGTACAATTGAGTTAGCCAGTTCTCTTGTGTCTGACGCATTCCTGAATTGGTCTTTATCTCTGCATTCGATTTGTGGCTGAAGACAACTGTAAGTTTCTTGCTCAACATGTAACACTTAAACGGAAAATAAATATTGTACTACCATACTGTACTACATGAGCTGATCTTTTTTTTTCTTTTTTTTTTTTCTTGATGCACACATTCATTGTGGACCAATATGGAGTTTATGGGTTTTCCACAAACTAAGGACAACCAGATGAGTTGTATTTTCACACACTATTCCCCATCCCATTATCTTAAAGTTCTCCTGTTCAGTTGTTCACCCGTTTGTTTATCCGTTTGTTTGTCCAGCTTCTTGTTTGTCCACCCATCCCTGAGTCGCATCATGTTGCCTTTTTGTTTATCCATTACTTTGTCCATCTGTCTGTCTGTCCATCATCGGTTCTTCTGTTTGGTTCATAACCAAACATTCAGTCTGGCTTTTCCACAGGTTCCACATTTAAGGCCTGATCACTGGTTGAAATAATAATAATAGAGGAACTGGGTTCCGGTCTAAGGAAGGAATTCAAATGATTGATTTCTACCGTGTGTTAATAGTGAATACTTGATTTCTTCACAGAAAGTATTTGTATGTTTAAAATGTAGGGTTGCACCAAGAAATTGGCCCCAATTTTCTTAATTTTGGGAAATCTGTGATTGGCAAAGATCTAAAAAAAATCTACTTTGTCATTGTCTCTACATTTAACTTAAGAGAAAAATTGGTATTGGTTAGCCCTTTTTAAAGCTCGAGGATCAGCTGGAAAACTGCAATCAGTGCATCGCTATTTAAAAAGGATGTTGATTTGAGGAGATGTAGATTTACTCCCCAGACTCACCTGAGTAAAAAAAGTGTGAGATGGACGTGAACAAATGCAGCTTCCTTTATTTCAGAGTTGGAGAGCTGCAAGACGTTTGGCATGTCGTACGTGGATAAGAATGTCAGAACAGTGCTCTACTGTTCAACACAATAGCCAACCTCAAACTGAGAGTGCTACAGCTTGTTTCCGCTTCAAGAAAAATTCCAGAAAACTCCAGCTTGTTGCTGAACATAGTGAGAGCGGGCGGCACAATACGGGATATTTTGTGGAAAATTATAATACGGGAGTACAGGACAAAACAAGGAATAAGAGCGGAAGACACATCATTGTTAACCAAAAGAAGAAAAAAAAGATTTAAGCATGAAATGAAATGAAGAGGATAAATGAAAGAGATTTTGGACTGAACTGTGGGGTGTTCGGATTTACCTGGTCTTTAGTGACCTCTGCAGGCATTTAATGGAAACTGCAGCATGATGAAGAAGCTTGTTGGGAGAAATGAGCCTTGACTGGACAAGAATGGATGCACAGGGGCAACTTCCATGAAAAAACACCAAGAACAGACTGAAATAGACTCTGCTGGAAGAACAAGGACAGGGCAGCAGAAGACGGGCTAAAGGTCTTTTCTCCCATGAATCCTTCTCATTGTTTCAGAAAGAAAGGAACATTAAAGATGAGCACCACCATGAGGCAGCCAAAGAATCCTGATCCTGTCCATGTGGAGTTGTTTCATATCCAAAGACGTGAGGCTCCTTCTATTCTGCCAAATAAGGCTGATATGAATACAGAGTGTGGTCAAAACATCCCAGCAGCAGGGCTGGCCCAAGGCAATGCGAGGTAAGCGGCTGCTTAGGGCCCCCACATCACCAGGCCCCCCAAAAGAAATAAACTAGTATGATAGAAAAAAATAAATTAACATTGAATAATGCAAAGTAAATACTATTACTATACTGTTTTTTTGTGCATGTGTGTTTGTTTTGTTTTGTTTTTTTAAATTTGCAGATAATGATTAATCTCTTCCTGTTGAAGGCTGCTGTCTCTGATGGCCCACTTAAATATCACTCTGCATTCCAAACTCCAAATGATCTTTTTTTTTATTTGTCACTCATGTAAGGTTGAAATGAACAGTCATAATAGTACTTGTATAATGTATGCTAATTACAAATGGTGCTAATGATAGCAGGTATGTCACACTCATAGAGTAGCATAGGAATTACAAATCATCTGGAGTTGATGTGTTAGTGTGGTGGCCCCCAGAAAAAGCTGCCCCCAAAAAAGGCTAGGACCGGCCCGGTCCCACAGGGGTCGGTTTCTTCCAACAATGAATGAGAAGTCAAGCGCGATACAATAGAAACTGATAAAGTGCATCAGAAATGAATATTTTGGGCCTGTGTTTAGGAATCCCATCCAGGAACTCATAGGACAAGGATTTGCTCCCATGAAAAAGCAAATTTCCATTAATATCTGACTAAGCTGTCATTTAGAACATCGCAAATAAAAGCTTTTGAATTTATTTAAAACACTTTATGTATTTATTTTTCTTCAGTTTATCACAGAAACACAGGGTAAAAACACACACAAAAAAACTAAAAAGGTGCAAGCCGAAAACACTCCATTTATTTCTAAGGCAGATGTTTATGTCCTGGCTTTTTTTCTTATTGTTTCTGGCCTTCATCCTTCAGGCTTTATAGAAATAAATCATACATTTGGCACAGAGCTCTATATCCACAAATTCTGCTAATACAAAATAATATTTTCAGAGCTGACTAGTATTCTGGCAACTTCTTGTCCTGCAAGCGTATCAATAAATCATTTTCGACATGACGCCTTCGCGGGAAAACACCTGGCTGGGGTCTTGCATTTTCCAGAAAGAGGGGAGACTCTTATCTCAGACTACAAAACATTTTACCATTAGATTATATTTTGTCTAAAATTATATGGAAATCAATTAGTGTCTGTTAAATGCATATGCATATTTGTGTCTAATTATCTGCAAGCATTGTTAGGTAGACCTCCGACATCATCCAACACGTGAAGTCGTCGTATTGTCCTGGTTTTAGGGATAATGGTTTGCTCTCAACTGGCGGGAAATGTAGAAGCCCCGCCCCTCCGAATGTTCCGCATCTGCACCAAGCGAGACAAGTTTTGCCGGAAGACATAAGTCCTCGTCTTTCACTATAAAAGCCCACGCCAGCAGAGCAGCTTGTTCTTCAATGTGGTGGTTTACGCGAATACTTTTATTTTGAAATTCAGTGACCGGATGCGCAGCAAACGGTTGTCGCTGTATTGCTAGGCGGATGGCGTTTCTCTCGAGCCAGCGGTGTGTTCGAAACCAGACTGAGTTTATTTAGCTATCTGCTGTTTCGGAGTCGCTCCGTTTGAGCTAAATTGTACATGTGTGCTGTGGAAGCAGGTTTATCTCTAAAATACAGTTAAACTTGACCATTCGGCAGCTTGCGACCCGGACAACATGGCTGCTTGAATAACCTGTGTGTGTAGCGAGGTTTGCTGAGCACAAACTGTTCATAAAGTTGTCTGAAAGCTGAAATTAGGCCTTTAAAAATAGATTTATATAACGGAGCCGTCTTTCTTCGTCGTGTACCGCAATGAGTAGGTAAGTGAATAAAGTGTCGGCGTCTTCAAAGTGTAATTTTTCTTTTACGTTGAAAAGAAATGTACCCACTAATAGCTGTTCATAATAAAAACTTGACCATTTTGACAAAACAAGTCAGTGTTTGCTTATCGTTCACCGAGTTAGTTGAATGGAAACGTCCTTTATTTTTAATTCAAATGTAGAAACAGCCAGTTGAATGCATATTAGATAAGAGACTATTTAGGAGAAATGAAAAGAAAAAAGATCTGCAGGGATGTGAACACTTATAAAGTTTGTTATGAAGTCTATCAACGGGAGGAAGGATCTGTGATGAGGCTCCTCTGTGCACATAGGATGCAGCAGAGTGTCACTGACGGAGCTCTGGTTTTACAACAGCTTCATTGTCCCCACCTCAACAGTTATTCCTATATGCTCACATTACTGCAGTATTAACAAGGATTGCAATTAACTGTTGGCACGCTAGTTTAATCACTGTTGAGCAGCTGGATTATGGGCTTTAAAGAATTTAAGTAAGTAAAGTTTATTTCTAAACACGCTGTCCAGTATCAACAACCTTGGGCCAGTGGCTGAAACTCAGACCTTGTGGCGGTAAATAAGATCAAATTATTGTCTGATTTGCCAAAGTTAACACCGGCCTGATACCGATGTTTCCCCCTGACACAACTCGGCTCTATTAAAAACTTCCTGCACTAAAGGAAATTGGGAGTCTGATAGATTTTTTAAAACCCACTTTTGATCCAAGAATGACATTACGCATGTGGTTCCACAGAACCATTATGCAGCTAAAAGCCTATATTTACCAAACATTAACCACGGCATTGTTGAACCTCGCCCCTTCACTCATTACACATCCTGTGTGTTTTTTTAAATGTTTTTTTATTTCTGTTCAGCATCAAGGAGGAAACTCGAAGTGCGTCCCCTCAGTGCCCCAAACCAGATGAATCTGAGGAGCCCCACGGTACGGCCATGGAGACCGCTGGGGGTCAGGCAGGTAAATCATCGTCTTGTTTTTTTTTTTTTTTTTAATGGATTCAACAGGTTGATTTAACTCTGAAGAAATTCACCACCAGAGGGTGTTCTGTTTTCCCGTCTCTAGACGGGAGCGTGAAGTCGGAGAACGTTCCCGAGGTGGTCATTACCAAGGAAATGGAGGAGGAAGAGAACCAGCTGATGGAGGAAGGGGAGCGAAAAGAGAAGGAGATGATGAAAAAGGTGCACAACTTCCTCCGCAAAACAACACATTTGCTGTTACTCTGCATGTGTGTGCAGATTAGAGTTGAGCAGCTGCTTGACAGTGTTTAATAAAATGTCTAAAGGCACAGGAATCATTTGAGAGGAACTCGCAGGATGTGCGCTTCAAGAGACTCCAGCATCTGCTCCAGAAGAGCAACATCTACTCTAAATTTCTGCTGACAAAGATGGAGCAGCAGCAGAATGAGGTAATGTGTGTGTGAATGTGTGTGTATGAAAGTTTACGACCACTGGATGCTAATGCCTGACTCTGTGTTTCAGGAGAAACTCAAGAAGGAGAGGCTGGAGAAAAAGGCCATGAAGGTGAGCAACTGGCAACTGGGAGTATTCAGCTTAGCAGTGACCAACCCATCTGATCACAAACTGTTTGGTTTTTGTTGGTTTAGGCTGGTAGCGGTGCAGAGACCCGGACAGGTGAGCTGAGCTTTTGTTCCTTCGGAGACCTTATTAGAAGATGTGAAGGATCCCAACCGTCAAATTTTTTCCTCTCCGTTCAGATGCGAAGAAGAAGAAGAGGAGGCGGGATGAAGACTTTAAAATAGCCGATGTTATGACAAAAGAAGTATGTCTATTTTCTTGTTCCTTGTTTTGTCCCGTTTGACTCGACATCTGCTTCATGTGTTTTTTTTATTCTCTTCTTTTTTTTTTTTTTTTTTTTTTACAGGAAATTATGTCTCAAGCGAAGAGATCAAAAGTGGAGAAAGGGGTAAAGCTGCTTTTACTGTGACTGCTCCCTCTTCTATGATTCAAATGACTTGTATTCAGGCTTTAATCCTACAATAACACTACAATAATAGGTTAGTGTTTCCCATGCAGATGGGAAGCACTAACTACCAGTTCGATGAAAGCTTTCTTTTGCAGTTCTGTTCACCTGGATAAAATATTTTGAAAATGGGATCCCAAATACATAAAGTGCATCTTTATGATGTTCTCATGTTTGATCTGTAAGCCTCATTCTAAAATAATTTGATGAGAATCAGAACTGTCATCCATAAATATTCAGTCTTTTCCATGACTGGTAAAGGCCAGAACAATCATGTGTCCACGAGTCATAAATCTGATAAATCAACCCCCATTTCTTTAAATGTGGGAGCTCTGTGATTGGCCGATTCTTATAAGCAGGGCTCCACTGATTGCAGTTTTCTGGCTGACCACCAATCTTTACAAAACCTGACTTGCCGATTCTGATTTGACGATGGCAATCTTTTTGTCTGAAATATTGCTAGACGTAGCAAGAAAGTCACTAAGTTGGCAGCAATGGGGTGTCTATTGATAACTGTAAACCTGCAGACTAGACCTGGTGTATGTCAGCACTGGTCGATCACTGATCTCCCAAAAGTAAGGAAGCTGGGACATGTTGAATTGTTCTGATAACTTGCAGGAAGACAAAGAAAAAAATCTTCTCAGCATTCAGTCTGTGTCGATTGGTTCCATCACCTCACCGCTTTTTTCCAGAAGAAACTTGACGCCGAGGATATTGAAAAAATGAGCGATTCCAACGAGGAAATCAAGAGCCGGCTGTCGGAGACGGTTAGGGAGAACGCCAAGCATCTCCTGGACCCCGACAGGAAGGTGAACGGGCAGCAGGTCCCCGTCCAGCAGCCCCAGCTGTTCACAGGCGGAGTGATGAGGTGGTACCAGATCGAAGGCGTGGAGTGGCTGAGGGTGAGCGGGGTGCGGGTCCGGATGTGGTGGGGGCGGGTTTGGGATCGCTCCTTGTGCCACGCGGTTACCCAGCAGTCTCTATTCCCTCCGTGCTGCAGATGCTGTGGGAGAACGGCATCAATGGCATCCTGGCTGACGAGATGGGGCTAGGGAAGACCATCCAGTGCATTGCCCACATCGCTATGATGGTAGAGAAGAAGGTGATGGGCCCCTTCCTGGTGGTGGCTCCTCTCTCCACAGTACCAAACTGGATCAGCGAGTTTAAGCGCTTTGCACCAGAGGTAATTGGACTAACGATGGGCAGCCTCTTTGGGTCTGCCGGTGCCAGACGTAGAGCAGCAGTCTGATTTGCGTTGCGCGTCTTTCCCAAGATATCAGTGATGCTTTATCACGGCACTCCGCCAGAGAGGTCCAAGCTGCTGAAGCAGGTCCGCAGGTCTCAGGGGCCGCTCAACATGTTTCCAGTTGTCATCACTTCCTTCGAGATCTCCATGATTGACAGAAAGTTTCTGCAGGTAAAACCTTCACACTAGAATCATCTGCTGGATGTCGGAAGTATTAGTGAAGACAGAATTTGGGAATCTATGCTTTCTGCCTCAGCATCTCCAGTGGAAGTACCTGATAGTAGACGAGGGCCACAGGATCAAGAACCTGAACTGCCGGCTGGTGCGTGAGCTGAAGATGCTGCCCACCGACAACAAGCTGCTGCTGACGGGCACACCACTGCAGAACAACCTGGCTGAGCTCTGGTCACTCCTCAACTTCCTCCTCCCAGATGTCTTCGATGACCTGAAGAGGTGATTATAGATCTGGATGTCTAGAGCTGGGTGTAGAGTCCCTTTCAGCATGAGCAGCTTGTTTTTCTATCCTGTTTTTGACCAGCTTTGAGTCCTGGTTTGACATCAACTCCCTTGGTGAGGGTGATGACGTGGTAGTGGCAGAACGGGAGCAGAACATCCTGAGCATGCTGCACCAGGTGAGGCAGAGAGAAAGAGAGAGAGGTAGAGGCAGAGGAAGGAACATCCTTCATCGTTTCCATGTTTTCTGTCTCAGATTCTGACCCCATTCCTCCTGAGGAGGCTGAAGACGGATGTGACTCTTGAGGTTCCTCCCAAGAAGGAGATCATAGTATACGCCCCTCTGACTACAAAGCAGGAGAACCTTTACAGCGCAGTCGTCAACAAGACCATAGAGAAGGTTCTGGGAAAGGAGAAGGTAAGGGCTGCTGACAGCTCTGGATTTCTCCACCAATAAAAGCTTCCGGTGTCAGGAATTCTCCGGTTTTTCCTGGCAGAAAGAGGCTCCTGTGCCGGTGACACCAGATGGCAGACCAAAACGTCGCACTCGTAGATCGGTGGACTACAGTGAGACGGCGAGCGACACACAGGCGGCTCTGATGAAGTACCTGGAGAGAGTCCGTAAGGAGGCCGAGAACAGGTCAGGAACTGTCTGACAGGGTTTCCCCCGGAGTAATATAAGCCGATCCGCTGTACCCTGACAGCAGAAGTTTTGGGTGGCATCAGCATCTGTTGAGGCGATCTGCAGAATGTTCCAGATTCGTTGTGTACAACATAAGCTGAACCATTTCTCTGAACCTCCTCAGCCCCCCGCCACCGGTGCTGGACATTTCCACCCCTCCGGACGCCGACATCACGTTGAAGTTGCAGAACGTGCTGATGGTGCTGAAGAGATGCTGTAACCACCCGTACCTGGTGGAGTACCCCCTGGACCCGGTCACACAGCAGTTTAAGGTGACCTCGCTGTAATTTCTCTTGCAGCCCGTTGAACTGAAGACCAAAGTTTGGAGAGATTAAATACTTTTTTTTCTTTTTTTAACTTTCTCTGCAGATTGATGAGCAGCTGGTTCAGACCTCAGGAAAGTTTCTCATACTGGACAGGCTGCTGCCTGCTCTGAAGAAGAGAGGACACAAGGTAGTCATGTTTCTAGAAGACATCAAATGTTAACAGCTTGTTCTGCCTGTCAGTTCTCCTCCCACGTCGTCTCAGCCCTGTGTGGAGGCAGCAGAATCTCATGTTTAGTCTCTGATCTTCATTCAATTGTGATCATTGCGCTCGCTCCACTGTTTGATAGGTTCTGATCTTCAGCCAGATGACGTCCATCTTGGATATTCTGATGGACTATTGCTACCTCCGAGAGTTCCGATACAGCCGGTTAGATGGCAGCATGCCGTACACCGAAAGAGACGAGAACGTAGGTTTGAAATGACGGAGAACCATTTATTTTATTATTGTTCTCTAAGCCAAAAGGTTTCCTGTCGTAACAACAGAGTTACGATTTTAGGAGTGATGGGGGATACAAGACAGTGCTTTTCAAAACTATTCACACCCTGTCATTTTTTTTACTGTCAATTTATGTCACCGACTTAAATATTTCTAGATAAAACATTTCTCATATAACATCAGTTTTTAAGAAAAGTTGAACCACAGCTCTGTTATTTGTGAAATCTGAATAACAGAAATATGCTTTTTGGGTTAAAAAATTTGGCCAGAATTAGGGGTGGGTGATATTGCCAAAATATCAGAGCTTTTTTTTTTTTTTTTTTGCCACTCTGTCAAATGAGCCAGAAGTCACTCAGGAGTGGATGTGTAATGGATCTCTGCAGCTCCTCCAGAGTTCCCTTGGTTTTCTGGTTAAGGCTCTTTGCCCAGATTGTCGCTTCAGGTTAACATGTATCTCTTGATAGGACTTCAGACCGGTGTCTTGTTTTTGTTTTTTTTAACTAACTTGCCACTTCTGTCACTTTGTGTGACTCAGTCTCATGAAATCCCAATAAAATTAAGATTGCAATGTGGCAGAGAGCTGTGAATTGAACATGTGCTGCTGCTCTCCATCAGATCAAACATCAGACAGTGATGTTTGCTTTCTAACATGATCTCCTTTTCTCTTCCAGATCCAAAAGTTTTTCACTGACCCAGAGGTGTTCATCTTTCTGCTGAGTACCAGGGCAGGAGGACTTGGAATCAATTTGACAGCAGCTGACACAGTTATCATCTTTGACAGTGATTGGGTAGGTCGAAACCTGAGGAACGAGCTAAAAGCTCTTGTACACTAGTTCCTTTATGTTTTGTTTCTTTTGTTTTTTTGGCTCCTCGTCTTGTTTCCTTTTAATTTGGGAGCAAACCAAAAGTCCGGAACCCAAAGGCAGGCTTATGATTCCCTTTCTGTTCCTGCTTTAGAACCCTCAGGCGGACCTGCAGGCTCAGGACCGCTGCCACCGCATCGGACAAACCAAACCCGTGGTGGTGTACCGGCTAGTGACGGCCAACACCATCGACCAGAAGATTCTGGAGCGGGCGTCGGCCAAGAGGAAGCTGGAACAGATGGTTATCCACAAGAGTAAGCGTCGGCACGGACACCTTTCTGCTCATCGCTGACCTTCCCTGACCTCACCTTGGTGCTGCTCTTTTTCTCAGAAAAGTTCAAAGGTGGGAAGGCAGAGCTGAATCAAAATAAGAGCTGCATCGATCTGGAAGAGCTGCGGGACCTGCTGCAGGCCAGAGGCCCTGAGAAGTAAGACCACTGCACCAGCACAACGAGACGCAATGCAGCGCAACCAGGCTTGTCACGATAACAAATATTCCTGGATAATAAATTGTCCCGGAAGTTAATGCGATAAACGATAATATTGTTGTGTTGAAACCATTTTCAAGTAATAATAATGCAAGAACACTTTCTTACAGATCAATAAACTTTACATTCTGATGAACATTTAACACTGGCACCGGAAGACATTTTAAATATCCACAATAAATAAAAAAAGAAACAAAAAAATAAAATGAGCCATGAAGTCTCTGGAAACAAGACTGTCCTTCAAAATAAGAGCTAGTCGAGACTACAAGACTTTTATCATCCAGTTTTTGGTAGAAAGAGAAAAATGATAAATTATGCAAGTGAAAATGATTGAGTTTGTTTGAAGTTACCATGCAGTTAATTGATTTATTGAGACAGGCCTAAGCACAACACAACACAGCAAAATGCAACACAACTCATCACTGCAACGCAGCGTGGCACGCCGCAACGCAGTGCAGTACCCGGCATGCAGTCACTGCAACAAGTAGATCTTTAACCCAGGAACTCTTGTGTTTGTTCAAATTAGGGAGGTGAAATCCTCACAAGGAAAGGTGATCAGTGACAAGGATCTGGAGATCTTATTGGATCGCAGCGACTTGCTGGGTGAGGAGCAACCTCGCTCTGGTTTTAAGGATAACTTTCTGCACACCTCCTGACATCTACATAAGACACGGACCTGTTTTTTTTACTGAAACTTGTCGTTTCCAGATAACCGGAGGAGCATGAAGGAGAAAGTGGGAGTCTTCAGAGTGATTGACACCAAAGAGTCATCAGAGATCACGCTGACCTGAGAGCCGTTCGACGTCCAGACCACTGCCACCTTGAGGAAGACCACCATGAGATTCTCAGATGATCTGGGAGCTGCTGTTTTGTTCTGTTGAGTTGCTGTAAGAATGCTTGTTTGTCAGTAAAATGTTATAAAGAGATTGTGATATTAAAAATGTAAGAAGACATTTAAAGGAATTCCCTCGTGCTTGTTCCATTTTCAATGTTGTGACCCTGTTAGTAATCCCTAATGTGGAAATTTAACAAAAGCAGAAAGTACCTGCTTCCCCACCGTCAATAATCAGCCACATGGTAACCAGATGCTGCAGGGTCAGAGGTCAGAGGGTGTGTCCCTTGGATCAGAATGATGCATTCCAGCAAAAGAAATTAAATATGTTAGAAAAAGTAAAATATTTCTATCTCTCCATTATTTATATATAAAAGTATGAGCCAATATTTGTGGACATTTAGAAAAAAACTTTGATCCATAAAGCTGTTGCAGCTTTTTAATTTCTAAGTAAAGCATCTTAAAGGGGAAGTATTATGTGCTCCAGGCACAGTGTCATTTTCTCGCACAATCAAGCAATTGTGCCACCTTCAGCTGCTATAAAAATCCCGTAAATATCAAACATGATGTAAAAGAAATTTGACTTCACAACTTAAAGCCTTGAAATTGAGCATCATCAACTAAACATTCTTGCTCTCCAACTATTAACATCTTCAATAATGTAGGAAGTAATCCTACACCAGCTCTGCTTCGTTTTTGTGCGTCCGTCATCTCAAACCCCAGTCGGTTGCGTCAGACGGCTGCTTGTACTGAACCAGGTTCTGGTTCTGATGGAGGTTTTGTTCTGTTAAGGTGGAGTTTTTCCTCTCCACTGTCGCCCAATCCATTCCTGGTATTGGGGGTTGCAGTACAGTCAACAGCGCAACCCAAGTGATTGCCTACTGCTGCTACATGGTCAACAGGGAGGAGTGAACGCTGCAAGTCAACTTTTAAAATGAGTTTGAATAATGACCTGAGATAAATCAACTTTTCGGAAGTGTGACATTTTATTGCCAAGAGGCAAAAAAAAATAAATAAAAATTAATAATTGTTTAAATGTTCCTATTCCAATTCACTAAAGTCCCATTCTGTAAGATGTTTTTATGTATTGTTTTCCAGTTTCAGGCTATTTGAAAATATGGCTTGGTGCTTTAAGAGTGGGACAGGGTGTGTCCATGTCACCTGCTGAGGTGTATTCATCCTGAAAAGACACACCCTGTGTATGATCTCAAAACAAACACTGAGGTTGTTTGCAGGAGCGGATCATCTGTGAATTTATTTTTTATTTTTTACTTGAATCAGAAAAGTTGGATCAGGTAGGGGATCTGTCTTTTTTTTTTTATCAAATAAAGTCTAAGCTAATGTGTTGCTTTGTAACTGAAAGTCATTTTATTTTCCAACCCAAAGCTCAGGCAGGTTCGTTTGATTCATGGAGCGTCTTAAGTTAGTCCTCCAGTACTTCCAGTCCAACTCTGAATCCATCTCCAACGGGATCTGCATCGTCCTGGCTCTGGTCAGCGTCAAGCTCTACACCAGCTTTGACTTTAACTGCCCGTGCCTTCCTCAGTACAACAAGCTCTACTCTCTGGGAGTGATGACGGTCCCGCCCATCATCTTTTTCTTCCTGGGGGTCCTCGTCAATCGGCATACGGGCGTCATGATGGACGAGTGGATGAGGCCGGTTGGGAATCGTTCCAAAAATCCTGCAGTGGTGAAGTGAGTAAAAAAATTTCCTAACTGAAAAAGGTTTGTTTTAGAAAAAGAAAGAGAACAGTAGCAGAAATAACTGCAGCCTCGAGCTGATGGTGAAGGAGAGCTCTTCAAGAAGTTGAGGCAGATTCTCAAAGAGGGGACAGCAGCTGATGTCCGCCACACAGACGGATCCATGGCAATGGACTACAACCACCACAGACCTGGGGCTAAATCACTTCTGAACCAGGTCCAATTTATTCCAAGATTAAAGTAAAGTTTCCATTTCTTTTGGAAATCGAGGTTATCACAGTCTGGCATTAAGAGAGACCAGAGGACCAGAGTCGAAGCCGCTGGAGGTCCAGTCTGACGCAACACTCTCATTTTAGATAAACTGAATATTTAGGTTTCAAATGAACTAACTTCCAAAATAGTTCATCTGCACCTGATGTCCATCCTACATCTTCCGGCAGATACCTGTTCTCTGCCATGATCCAGAGGGCTCTGCTCGCTCCCATGGTCTGGATCCTGGTCACTTTGTTGGACGGCAAGATCTTCATCTGTGCTTTCAGCGTGAGTGTCGATCCGGACCTTTTCTCAGGTAAACTTGAAACAGAATGACTCTTTTTTTTTTTTTCCAAAAAGCTGCACAATTATTTGGATGCTTTGCCAATCATGTGATTTCTCCTTAGGCGTGCCCAACAACACAGGTCTGGATGTGGTTAAGATCATGGCCAAGGTGCCCTGCAAAGAGGACGTTATTTTCCAGAACAGCTCGTTCCGTAAAGCGGTCTCCCGATATGTCCGCTGTTATTCTCAAGTGAGCTCTGTTAAAAAAAAAAAACTGAACACATTATCTCAACATTTTCACTCACTCTGTACATTCTCTATATAGGTGTTGCTTCGGGCGACTGTCAACTACTGATTCGTAATTCCTGTTTAGCATTCAGGGTTGTGAAAAAGTATGTGCCCCCTGACATTTTGTTCATTTTTATTGTTTTTTTTAATTTTTATTAGTATCGTCCCATTTAAATGCTTCAGTTCATCAAACAAATATTACCTGGGTGACAACAAGGTAATATTTGTTGTCACCCATCGTGCAGCAAATGAGTAGCTGCACGATGGGTAGAACTCTTGCCTTGCAGCAAGAAGGTTCTGGGTTTGAATCCCAGCCTGGGTTCTTTCTGCATACAGTTTGCATGTTCTCCCAGCGCATGTTCAGGTTCACTCTGGCTTCCTCCCACCGACAGTCTAAAAACATGATTGTTAGATCAATTGATCTCTCTCTTAAGTTGTCACCTCACATGTGAGTGTGTGTGTGTGCGTGTGTGTGTGTGTGTGTATACAGTTGTTTGTGCTGTGTCCATGTTGCCGTGTGATGGACTGGTGACCTGTCTAGGGTGAACAGTGGCCAGTCCTCTCACGTTCCAGTCCTCTCTTGACTCTATGCGATAAGGCAATATCCTTTGTGACATCCTAGATGAGCTCCCATTAACCATATATTTTGGAAACTCATGCCGACTTACTGCCAGACTTGTAGACTCAAGAAATTCCCTTAACCAAACATTTCTGAAGACACGAAGTCAGCTGACAGATCTAAAAAAATGACAACAAGTGATTCCCAGAAGTGAAGAAATTCAAGATCAATTGAGAAACGCAGTCACTGACATTCTAAGACTTTGGAAGACCTATTTAAACTTAATAAATAAAATGGTCATCTAAACTCAACTTTGTGTTTTCACTCAGGTTATCTTGTCTGATATTAACTGACATGATGACATCAGTGTCCTCATGGATTGATGTGGCGGCTAAAGGGTTTTGCATTTGTTTGATGATCTGAAACATTTTAACGGGACAAAACAAGCAAACAGAAAACATCTGGAAGATACTCTTTCACAACTCTGTAAGTCAGGTGATTCAATGAAGTAAAATCTGATACCAATCCTGTCATTAACGAGAATAAGGCAGAGATAATGAGTCGCAAGAGCTTCCAAAGCCTTTAGAGAAGCAGAATTTGGGGCCGTTCCTCTGAGAGTGGAGCAGGTTTGTCCATCCACATCCAGGTTAACAATGGTTTTGTGTCTCTTGCTTTCTACAACATCTCCAGGCAGTTGGCTGGTCCATCCTCCTGTTGCTGATCATACTGGGAGCGATGGGACGCCTTATCAAACCCTGTTTTGAAGACCACGCCGCCTTCTTACAGACACGGTACTGGAGCAACTACCTGGACGTGGAGCAGAAGCTTTTTGACGAAACCTGCGTTCTGCACGCACGCGACTTCGCCCGGAAATGTGTGGTGCAGTTCTTCGAGGACATGACGGAGGACTCGATACTTCGTCTTCCACACCCACCCTTCATCTCCAATGTCAGCGAGGGGTGGGAGGAAGAAGAGGAGAGACTTCATGGGGTGACAAAGCAGGAGCAGGTGGACCAGCTGCTCAACAAGTGGTTCTGCAGTAAACCTGAACTGGATGTAACCAGGATTGCACACAGACCCAGGCCGTGTGTGACCTGGCAGGACCCAGGAGGGAGGACTTTATACTCAGATGTTTAAGATGTTTTGGTGGCTGCTGTTTATTGCTTTGTTGCATTTTATCCATGGAAGTAGGACCTTACAATTAGGGCTGGGTAATTTTATCGATTCTACAATATTTATCGATATTTTTCCCTTGTAAACTATCGATTTTACATCCGTGAGTATCAATACATTAAATCCTACTCAAATAACCCATGTTCCCACTCGCGCATTTACATTAAAAATGACATGTAACAAAATGACCAGTTACAATTACACTACATTATCTAATATAAGTGAATAAAACAAAAAAAAAAAATCATTTTCTGTATTTGGGTGGTAAATACACAAAGCCACCCAATTAACATTTAAATAAAACAAATGTAATACAAAAACAACATTTATTACACCAGTATTACACCATCAGTTCAATTAATTCAATCCAAGTCTATGGCACAGTCCCAAAATGTCACCAAAATCACTCTGTCCCTCTAAAACCTTTCAGAAAATTGTCAAAATGTATTGAATCATATCATTTACTGAATATCATATTGCGAGCAGAATATTGTATCCTATCGTGAGATTAGTGTATCGCTACAGCCCTACTTATAAAAGATCAACTGGAAAAACCCTGAATTCTAAGCAGGAAATTAAATCAATCAATTGTCATCAATCCTGACTTAGAAAGCCAATATTTCTGTCACGACATGCCGATAACATATTTAATTGCACTTTTGATGGTTTGTGTCTGAATAAATCTAGAATACATTGTCCGTAATCTGTTTCTGAACAGGCTCCATCAGTGATAGAATAATTAATAAAAAGTCTTTGATTTCAAAACCTTTTCCTGATTCTTTTCACTAGGTTGTGTTTTGTAAGACCTCGTTCTTCGTGCTTTGAGGCTGCTGCTGGGTCTGGAACAGCTCCCCAAGAAAGCAATCTGATGACCTCAAGTCACAAATGAGAGAAACATTTGTTGTGCCAAATAATGGTCGTTAAATGACTGTATTTGAACTCTGTTATGGTTATCATGATTCTGTGTCCTGTCACTGTCTCTCGGTCAAGCTAACGTTGAAGAGATGTCGCAGAATCCCCACAGAGCTGCTCTAACCCCGATATCGTCCAATCACATATTGAAATTGAAATAAATGAATAAATCAATGGAAACAGTAACCATAAGGATGAAATATCACCCCACACCATGCAGTTCTTACACTCAACAAACCAATGTCCTCAACCCGTTCTGTTCTGAGCTTGAACCATGTCAAAAATTGTCATTTGAATATGTTTGTGGGTGTGGACAGACAAGCTTTGCATGGAGGTTTTCTCACAAGCACAGAGTGATGAGTGTATGCAAACAAACGCTGGACCAAACTGACTTCACCTATTTGCAATGATTTGTTTTTTGTTGAGTTTGTTTTACGTGATTACTCAGTGTCTTTCTAATAGTAACTATGACGGTCATCAACTCTGACTCTACTTCTGCACTGCATCTCGAAACTTGATTTCATTTTTACACACAGACCATAGGATTGTTTGTCAAAATATTTGTGTAATCGTTTTTTACAGAATAAATGTTTATAATTATTGTGCTCCTTTCTCTGTTTCTCTCTCTCTTGCTTTTTAAGTGTTTTAGCATATTCAGTTATTAATAAAAAAATGTTCTTAATGTTTTTTGTTTGTTGTTTTTTGGTGACGTTTTTGATGCTATTCGTAAACTTTTGAATAGTAACATTTCTGCTCTGTCAGAAATGTTACAACAATGCAATTATGTTCTTTCACTTCCAGATAATAAAGAAGCTGAGTTCAATGTGAATGAGTTTGTTAGAAAGTGTTTTTTAAAGTGTTTGTCAAAATGGTGGTACTTGGAAAACTTTACCATGCAGAAAAAGTTTTGAGCCACCCGTCCACGTCGGGGCGCTCCTGACCAACAGGTGGCGCTAAAGTGACTGGACGGAATGACCCGGATGAAGGAGGAAGCGCAGGTCTCGCGCTTCCGGGCGGGATGATTTTAAAATAAACAAGATGGATTTGATCGCTGCGCTGCAATTTCTGAACCTGAACCGAGCTCCACAAGGTTACACTAAATTATTTTGTTGTATTCATTACGAGAGTTTAGGAAAACGTCGTGTTTTTGGCTCTTTATCGGTTCATTTCGGCTCTTGTCGCAGCTTCCGGATGACAAAACTGTCAGATTCTGACACCGGGGTGGATGAAATCAGATTTATTAAAAATACAAACAAAAAGGCCAACAAATGCATTTTCTGTTTCTAATGGGGCTGCGAGGCGGTTTTATTTTATATAATATATTATGTAAACTGATGAAGCACAAAAAAAAAAAATGCATAAATGTGTAAAAATACGGAATGTAAAAAGTCTACGTGTGTCTTTTATGTGGACATAATGTAAAATAGTCCAATATTCCTAATCTCCAAATTAAAGCTAGTTTTAAAGACTACAAAAGAAGGCTTATTAGTGCGCAACAAGTGACGAATTATTACCATAAAATGACAGAAACGTGCTAAACAAAAAATGTGCTCAGTTTAAAACGTTCCAAGCCCATTGTCTGTAAACAGACTGCAGTTTAAAATTGTAAATAAATAGCGGACTTAATTGTGAATATACACACTTAACAAAAAGTTACCTAAGTATCTTCCTCTTCTGTTTTGTGAAGGGTAATAAATGAGCGTCATCATAATGTTACTGTTGTGCATTTGGATCAAATTTTCACCTACACTGTTACCTTGTTCTCTTTGTTTTGTCTCATTTTTTTCTCCTGTCTTTTACATTAAATGTGATGGAGCAAAAAAAACAAAAAAAAATCTCATAACAAAGCATTTATTCCCTGTTTAGAAAACAAGTGCTTCAGTAGAGGATGATTCTTATTATTTGTTATTACTCAATATAATTTTTCAATGTTGATATTTAAAAAATTCTGATCACATTCGTCTTCTTTATTGGCAATCTAAATCATTGGCAAATGGATATTTCTTGCAACTGAAGGGTTTCCCTCAGTGTTTGATAGCCACCAGGCTATTTATTTATTTAAGTCTTTTTAAAATGTTAAAATTTTTTAAGACTTTATAGTTGGCTTTCAGTTATTAATCTTTCAATGACACTTAATTATCAACTGATATTTAAAAATTTCATGTCAACTTTAAACATTTTTTAACTCAAAAACATGACAGGCTTCTGCATGAATCTCTGCCCTAGCAGTTTCTCTAACAGTATTTAATACATGCCAAGTGTCTGACTGGCATTGTGATTTCCAGACTGGGTGGACGCCGTGTGGGACTTGGAGTTCATGGAGAAGAAACCGCTGGACCACATCATAGAGGACGAAGTGTGCGCTGGTGGAGAGAAGTCTTTCAGAAGCCTAATCCACTGTCTGTTGGAACATGCTGCAGATCAGCAGCAGCCGGCAGGCAGGGACGGAGCGTCACAGGTCAGCTCTCACACCACTTCCCTAGCAGTTTGCTCTGATTGCTGAGTGTAATGTATATCTGGGAAATGCTCTGGAGCTTGTGTTTGCTTCCTGCAAAAATCAGTCTGCTAATCCTCCAGCCCTGCTTGTTTCCAAAGCTGCAGGGTGTCTGGGTGATCCTTGGAGAAAACAGGGTGTCTGTGAAGTCTCTGGTGGCTGTTCTGTCCTCCTTCATCCTGGCAGCAAAGACCAAAGGGGCCAATGTTCAGCAGAGGGTTTGCGGACTCTGTGCGGCTTCTGTCTACCTGCTGCTGCTGGGGATCCCAGGTGAGCTTATCTGGAAACTATTTGTTAGAGCTTCTGAAATGCCAGAATTTTAATTTGCAACTTGTTTGTGTTGTCTTTGATCTTAAAATGTGTAAGCTCTGCGATTTGTTTTTAGAAAGTCAGTGTAATATATCAACACTTTAGCTGCAAAGGAGTCACAGAAAGATGAAGGAATGGTTTTGATATAAATGTCAAATGTTTTTGTAGCTACCGTTTTAGTAAATCTGTACAAACTGTTCTCCATAGATAAAGTTATGGTAACACTGGATGTGAATCTCTGTCCCGTGGGTCCTATTGGGTTCTGTTAGGGATTGAACTCACCACAGGGAGGCAACACTTGTCAGACATCAATCACTGAGGGACTGTCTGCAGTTTTTCCTCCTAAAATGTCCACTGAACTGAAAATGCAGAATTGAGACACTTATTATCCCATCACTATGGAAACAATGATTTACCTATTGGTCCACCATCACAACAGAGCTTAGTTTGCAATGGTGGACTAAAAATTCGTTCTGCTTGACATGTTGCTAAGAAAAAAAAATCACATAAAAATTACGTTTTATTTTATCTCTTCAGTTAGTTGTACTTATCTTTATTAGATTTTCATGGTTTGCTTTTTTTTTTAAAGGTTAATCAAGGTTTCCCCCAGAAAACCTGTGAAGCCCGGTGTTTGGGCGCTAGTCATTCATCCAGCGGCCTGTTGAGTTTTTGAGTTAAAAATGTTTAAAGTTGACAGAAAATTTGAAAATATCACTTGATAATTACGTGTTATTGGAAGATGAATACCTGAACACCAGATATAAAGTCTTAAAAATGTAAACATTTTAAAAAGATTTAAATAAATAAGCAAGTAAAGCCTGGTGGCCCGCCAGGAAAACCCTGGGTTAATCATTAATCCATTAGATATTGGCCGTGGGCAAGAAACTGTCTTAAGGGGGTAATGGGTTTGTAACACTGCGGAAGCTGCAGAGATGCATGTCGGACTGCGACTCTGCAGTTAAACATGTCGCTTCTGGTCCGATTATTCTGGGGAACCAGAGAAAACTACTGAGTCCGACTTTGTTTTGTCAAGGTTCCACACAGAAGCAACACTAACTTTAATGACCTCTGATTGGCATAACCAGGTGTCATTACTGTCAGCGTGAATAACAATCTTTACTGTATTCACACTTATCCTTAGCCAGCAGTTTCAGGTAGGAGTTGATGTCGCCTAGTCTGGCCCCTGGTAAATATTGGACTATGGTTGCTGCTCTCTCCTGACCTCTAACCCTACTCTGAGGTGGAATCAACATTTTCTTTACTTTATAAATATCTGTGTCTTCCAGGAAGCATTGCCAACAAGGTTTTCCACGAGGTTTTGTTGGACACGTGTCTTGACCTGACCTTCCACTGCTGGCCCCAGGAGCCTGGGAGGAAGCGCAAGAAGGACGGCCTGAAAAGTTCCCAGGCTGACAGCAAACGCTCCAAACCGCAGCGGAGAGATGCTCCAGAGGTGCAGCACCAAACCATAAATCAGTCGCAGCCCAACAGATCATCTAGATCATCAGTCCACTCAATTGTTGTAGCATGCCGCTCCGAACACACGCAGGTTCAATGGAGCATCTGTTAAGCTTTTGGGAGACAGTTTTACAAAGACACGCTTTACTGTCCTTCTCTCAAGCTTTCTGGTTTTATTACAATCAGATTTAATAGCGCACTCTCCCAGAGATACAAGGCACCACATTGCATTCTTTTTTTCTTTTTTTTTTTGTCTTCTTTCAGATGGAAATGGAGGAGGAAGAAGAGGAAGATGAGCTGCATTTTTCTGGGCAGGAGCTGACGAAGATCAGAAATGCTATTGCTGTCTTGGTTCAAAGTCTCCTCCGTCTCCTGCAAACGTTCTCACTTAAAGACAGACCACAGAGTGCCAGCAACTGCACGCAGGTAATCACCGCCTTCCTCACACACACGCACACGCACACACACACACACAGACAAACACATAGCAACGCTGTGTGCCACGCTGCACCCTGTCAGCCTGAACGTTCTTTCCTTCTCCCCAGATCTTCAGCAAGCTGCTTTACTTGGAACCTGTGTTGAGGGAGCTCACCTTTGCTGTCCCACGGTGAGTTTTGTTTCTGCCGTTGCCACACTGAAGAAAGGTCAGTTCGTCCTGGACGTGAAAGCGAAACTGGTTATCATTTCTTCACAGGGATCTCTGTGAGCTCCAGAGTGTCACGGAGATGGCCTTCCACGGCCTGAAGCTGCTCTGCTCTCTGAGACACGGAGAGCAGAAAGAGGTAGGATCCAAGTTATTTCACTGATACACATGACTGGATCAGAACCAGGGTGTAAATAATAGAGCTTCAAAACGGAAACCACCTGGTTCTGATCCAACAAAACCAAATATGCAAACACTAAACTTTTCTCTGCACTATAGGTTTTGATCACCAGTGTGTTTTTTAAAGAATTGGCCTGGACAGTTAGCTTTCCACTAGACAGACCCGTTCTCATCCCTTGACATGACAAAGCCACAGTGTTTTTGTGGGAGTGTCCCGGGGTCAATCTAGTCCAGTTCTGGTTTAAAAACCAGAACTGAACTTTTGGCTGTGGAGAAACGATTGCTTCCTGGAGGCGTGGACTCTGCTGAGATTGAGGGATTTCTTTGCCTTTTGAATTTTACTCCTTTGCTAACATTTGCTTGTGACGTATTCAATGCGCCAATTTGACGCTTAGAAGAAGCTTACTGGAAATGACCTGTGCTGTAAACGACCGTCCTTCACTGCAAAGGGAGAAAAGGCGGCGTGTTCAGTTTAGTTCAGTATTTGGAGTTGACACCAATGTGGACTAAACGGTTTGGTTCACTTCCTCCGCTGCCAAACACGGCTGATTCCCCATACGTGTAGTGATTGTCAACTCTGCATCCTTCAGTCCCTGCGGAGGGTTTTCCATCGGCTGCTCTACGTCATTCTGATGATGAGTAAAGGCCACAGCGGGAAGCCGTCCCTCCTTGTCCCGAACCAGGCTGTCCTCACCACCCGGGACCAGGCCATCCACTTTGTTTGGTAAGCAGTTATGCTTAAGGGTAACTTTTTATAAGTGGTGAACATGACTGAACCTAATGAGCTTAACTTCACATTTTATGGTGACGTTGAATGTTTTTTTTTTTTTTTTTTTTTTTCTTTCTGTTGTTGTTGCTAAAATCACTTTCAGCAGAAAATGACTTGGGTCGTTATTTTAGGAAGGAGGTGAAGTGCAGGGGTAGAGCTCACCATCAACACATTGTGGAGCTGGTGTCCCTATAGAGCTTCCAGGTCTTTCAACATGCTACATTGTTCATGCTTGTTCTGTTTTTGTGACTCCAGTCATCTGGTGGATGAGCTGAAAGAGCTGGCTCTACCTTTCCTTCAAATCCTCCTGCAGCACATCTGCTTCCAGGTGAATCTAATTCTCGCCTTTCATTGGCTAATAATTGGTCGTCCCTCACTTCCACGGCGATGGGAGAAAGGTCTAGCAGTGGCAGCGAATATTTCCCGCACTGCCTGATCACTCAGTCACTGTTGTGTTGTGCAGATGGTGGAGAAAAGCGAGTACCGTAACCATGGAGCCCAGGCTGTGGGTATGCTAACATCTCAGATGGCCGGTATGGACTACGCCCGCTTCATAAAGTGGCTTTTCATCTTCTCTAGTCATTCAAAGGTAACACAAGACTTTTGTTGTTGTTTTTTTGTGCCTCCTAATGAGGCGTAAACTTGAGCAAATTTGTAAGGGTGTAAAAAAAAAGTTTTTAGCTGTTCTCGCAGTAAAAATGTCAGTGGCTCCATATAAACCTTATCTTATGTCAGACGCGTGATAAACGCCTTGGCTCACCTCGCTGTGGTCTTTGCTGCGTAGATCACAGCAGAGAAGGAAACGTGCGATTGGCTGCTTCTGTCTTTGTTGATATTACCAAACAAAAACGTTGAACGGAGAGTCTGACTAATCTCTAATGAACCACAGTTAAATGAAAAGTTTTCAATGGCTCAATTTGTCTGGATTTAAAAGATGACAAACAGGACACTTGTTTTGAAACAGAGGAGAAGCTGCAGCGACTGATGAGTGTGAAGAATCTACAGTGATTTCTTTGCCTTTAAAAGTAGTTCATTATGTGTCTGTTTGGTTATTTTTTTCTGCATGTTTGACATCAAGCAGGCTGTAGGTGACACTTCATACTATAAAGTGCTTACATTTTATTTTGTTGGACACATAAAAAGAAAAATGTTTATGTAAAAATTTTACAAAAGGATGATAATTGTTTAGAATAACTGATTAATTGAAGAACTAGACAATGGATCAATAAAAAAAACATTTTTTTTTGACATCTTTATTTTTCATAGTGTGATAATGCCATTGTTTCTGTGCTTTCCATAAGACAAAAAAAGTCACATTAAGATGGAGAATAAAGAACGTTCACGTTGCATAATTGTGATATTTGAAGTTTTCCTTAGAGTAACGTTAAAATCTCAGTATCGTGTCTCGTCTGGAGACGAGGAGGGATGCTAAAGACTATGCTTAGATATTTAGTCGAAGGATTTCTGCTCAGCTTCTTCCTGGTTCCAGGGTGAAATGAGTTATATGGTCAGACATTGTTCGGCAGCAACCCAGAATAAGGAATTATCATTGTCAGGCGAAAACTTAGATCAGGCAGCTGAGTCTGCTGGCTTGGGGGAAAACCTCAATCCAAAAATATCCAAGATGTTAAAATCTTTGTCTTTTGTCACACTGAAGGAAAGAACCAAAAGCTGACTTTCTTGTAATTGGTGTTGCTAAAACTGGATGTCGTTCCAGTCTGACTGCACAAGGTGCTGCTTTTTCTGCAGATGGTGCACCGCCTGTTCTCCGTGGACGTGGTTATGGTTTTGTTGACTCAGCTGGAGAGAAGCTTGGAGGAATGTCAGGATCCGGAACTCGCCAGGTTCCTGCCGCACAAGTTCCTGATCCAGGACCTGTTGTTCGCTCGACGAATGGACGAGTCTCCCACCGTCCAGGGCCACGCCCTTTCCTGCCTGGCTCAGTGTCTGGAGCTGCCATCGCTCAACGTCACCCGGGCCGTCCACACGCTCTTCTCTGCCAGTGAGAAAACACCTAGACTCTAGGGCTGGGTGATATGGACAAAAAATAAAAACATTCTACAACAAACACCAACATTTATATATCTACATTTTCTGTTTTAGCTGGGACACAGACGGTGCTGGAAGAGGAGCTCACCACAGGTACAGCCTGACTGATACAGAGCAAATAGATCCACTAGTTTCTATTTTTATTTTTTTTAAGTGGACCAAAGTACGGCGTGTTGATAGATGCCTCTGTGTTGTAGGATCTTCTAGCTCCCAGAAAACCTACCAAACTCTTCCCTTCAGGACGGTGGAGCTCAGCAGTGCTGACAGCTCCAGCTGCGATAGTGAGCTTTTTTTTCTTCTCATGTGTCCCGGTTTAGTCAGCGTATTTACACGCCGACAAATTGAATGTCAAATGTCATGTTATATTTTCGCTCCAGCTAAAGAGAACCTGGCCCTTCTCCTGCGCCGCGTCAGAGACCCTAAAACCAACGTGAGGAAAGCGGCTCTGCAGGTACTTCGATCAAACCGTCGTCGCACGGCTTCACGTTTTCCAACTGTATGTGTTTCACCTTGTTCTGCTTCATCCATCTGTTTTGACATCTGTTGTTCAGGCTTTGGTGGGTCTCCTGAAACACGGCGTAATTCCCACAACCCGGGAGAACCTAGAAACTCTGGCGGAGCGCAGCAGAGACCCGGCTGTGTCTGTGAAGAAGAAGGCCTTACAGTGCCTGGGAGAACTTCTCACCGTGAGACTGAATTCTTCGCTGTGTTTCTCTTCAGAGGTCAGCTAAAAATGTGACGATCAGGAATCGTGAAACGACTGCTTGATGTCTCCACCAGGCTAAACCACGGTGCGTGGAAGTCCAGAAGGCGTGGCTGCTGGGTGTGGTCCCAGCTGTGGTGGACTCTGAGAACTCTGTGCAGGATAAGGCTCTGGAGGTTCTGGACCAGGTTCTGCTCCGTCAGGTGAAGCCTTACTCTGAGAGGCGCCACCTGGACCACAGCGAGAGGCTGACCTGGGACCTGCTTGAGTTGCTCTGTAATGAGTGCCGGAACCTCAGGTCAGGACGGTTCTCTGATTGTTCCTCACAAACCTTGTTGTCTCTTTTCTGAACTCCTGCAGAGACTAGCAAATTGAGCTCATCGTCAGTCGGCTGAGCAGTTTGCCATGTTGGATAGAAATTTGAATTTGGTAGATTTTTATTATATCAGACAAAAGTTTGACGCATTCAGAGTTTAGATGAATCTGATTCTTAAAATTATTCAAGATGAACTGCTTCCCAACAGGCCTCAGATAAACAACATGTGGCTTATTAATGTTTTCCACACGTTTGACTCATCGACGGCTAGCAAACATGGAGCACCTCTAAAAGCATGTGGCCCGCCAGGCTTAAAACACACTGGGAAAAATGCTAAACATGTGAATGTTTGAATGTAATGTGAAGCACTTTGCTGACCTCTGGACTTGATATTGGACGACTGGTCAAAATTGCAATTCCACGCAAAATCTGCGGATGATGACTGATTTTTGCATTAACAGCTGAAATCGCAAATTCCTGGAGTGACTGTATTGTAGATATATTTCACTCTCCATTCCAAACCACTGCTTTCACATGACCAAACAAATACCATATGACCAACCTCCTCCACTACCCCTCCAGAAACACATGGCAGCAAGATGTATATATTTTGCCAATTGGACCAATACATATATGTTAAATGACTTGTATCGGCCGATACCAATGTTTGTGTTGATGTATCTTGCATCCCTAAGCAGAACCTAGGCATTCAGAGTTCTGTGGGTGGTTTTGAGGACAGATGGAATTGGGGTTCTAATATCCAGAAGCACATTTGGGATAAATCAGAGGCAGCAGATCAACTCAAGCACCTCATCGCCGCAAAAAATGTCAGAGGAGGCACAGCGGTTTTTAGTTCCACGATATAAAGTGGCATTACATGTGTAGTTGTTTGTGTTTTAATGCCCAGAAGTAGAAGAGATCATTTACAATAATGAGATAAAGACATTTGGTTGTTGAAGACACAGACTGCATTTTCCTCCACAGTCGGTACTTCAGCAGGGCCTTCACCATCTGGTCCAAACAGAACAAGTTCACCCCAACATTCATCTCTAACTTGATCTCCCACACGGAAACGGAGCACGCTGCAGGGGCCTGGCTGCTGCTCTCCAAGGTCGTCTCCTCAGTGTCCACAATACAATACGACAAGATCCTGGAGACCTGGGACAGCATGGTCAGGTGAGGACATCAGCTTTATTCACAGTGTGAACATAAAATCTCTGTACATCCACAAGGTTTCCCCCGGAAAACTTGCTAAGACTGGTGGTGCTAGGCAGTCACGCATCCAGCAGCCCGTTGTGTTTTTGAGGTAGAGAATGTGTAAAGTCAACAGGAAATTTGAAAATATCACTTGATAATTATGTGTTATAGAAACGTTTGGAAGAATAAGACCTGAACACCAACTATAAAGTCTTTAAAAAATGCAAACTTTTTAAAAGGACTGAAATAAATAAGCAGTGCTTAACCTGGTGGGGGCACAAGTAAAGCCTGGTGGCCCGCCAGGCTTATAGTAGACTGTGGGAAACCCTGCATTCTACATTTTAATGTTGACTTTCTTCTGTTTCCATAGATCACATGATGTGAATGTGACTAACTGCTGTCACATCCTTTCTGTTGTCGGAGACATCGCGGCTCATTTAAACGAGGACACCAGGGGCAGGATATCTGGTGAGGAGCTGGATGTGAATCTGTCCTGGAGGACTCATCCGCCGTCCTAATGTCTCCCCCTCAATTTGTCCTCTCTAACCAGCTGATCTGATGTCGTGGCTCAAGACTTTTAGTCTGTCTCTGGAGGTGATCAGTGCAGCCATGCAGACGCTTTACCAACTTGGCTGTAGTGAAGACATCAAACACACACAGGTTGGAAAATGGGAAACATTAACTTTGCTCTTTTTGTATAGAAATATTTAATTAATTAATTATTTAAATATCTTAATTTCTGTCTTTCAGAATCACGTGATTAGAAACTGGTTTATTTTACTCTGAGCTTAAACATGCTCCGAACTCGAAGCTACATTTCCTGAGGTTGTGAAGTGGACTAATGCCTAAGAAAACCTTTTAGTTTATAGTTTAGCGAAAGTGATGAGTTGCTCTAATTTTTGCTACTAATTATCTAACTGCTGCATTTATAGAGCAATAAATTAAATTCCAGTTCCTTAAATATATTTAAATCATAATAAAAGCGCACCACACTTTGGGAACCACTGACTTAAGGATCGTAACAAATATGTAAAAAAAAAAAAGAAAAAAATGACGTTTTTTATAGAGGTTACATACTGCAGCGTTAAGAAAATAATAAAAAAAAAAGAATTAGTTTTATTATCTTTCATCGATTCAGGAGAAATGAAGAATGTGGTTGATTTCCTTCTCTTTCATCAGGCCTTCCTGAACCAACACTGTGGCGAGCTGGTATCGATCTGTGAGACGTATTTAGCCAGCATCATCCTCAGTGAGAACGGGACCCAGAACCTCAACGAGGATCTGATGGTGAGGCTCCGTCAAACCTCACCACTCCCCTCAGAGTGGGAGTTAACAATTATCTGTCGGTACCAAAGCTGTGACAGCCGGCGAGAATACACATTTCATCGTTGTTCATAGTAAAATCCATAATATGACATTAGAAGTTACCAACATAATCGCGCCGTTCAGGAGAAAATTATCACTACTGTAATCTCTTTTTTGAAGAGTGTCAAAATAAATGAAAGATTTCAGCTCCCATGGACCTGAAGCACAAATTATTTAAGTACATTTCTTAATAGTAGTTAGTAACAATGGGTTTCACTCTTTAGAAGAAAGAGCAGCTGTTCCTCAGTGGTCTGTGTGCCTCGTTGGGAAGTTGCTCCTCTGATTGCAGATGTTCTGTGTTCCAGATAAAGCACCTCCACACTCTGGGCGTGACCTCGCTTCACTGTCCGGCAAAGGTTGGCAAGAGGACGGTGCTGCTTGTGGAGTCTGTCCTCACCTCACATTCCGAGAAGCTGGCGGGTACGAAAGCATTCAGTACCTCACTGAGACGTCGGCGGATCACTGTTAACCCGTTGACTCCATGAGCCAATTTGACTTACACTTCTTAAAAGAGAGGCAACTGATTGCAGATTTCCTTAATTTTGGGAGACCACATGAGAAGCCGATCTTATCTGCCACTCTTACCGAGCTTGTCAAAGGTCTAAGAATCAACCACTGTCCTCTTTTGCTCTCCAATAAGAAAGGTTTGACTGACAGACCGGCCCACCAAGTTCTGTCTGCACATTTACAGTTAACAATAGTGACCCCACTGTTGCCAACTCAACAACTTTTTTGCTATATTGCGCAACATGTCAGACCAAAAAGATTGGTATCGGCTAAAATCGAAATCGGCAGGTTAAGCTTTTTAAAAGATTGGCGATCAGCCCAGAAAACTGCAATCAGTGCACCGCTAAATATAACCAATATTTATTTTGCTGACGTCTTTGCAGATATCCAATGAAAACCAAATTTTTTTTTGTTTCGTTTTTGACTTTTTTTTAATTGGTCTGAGAACAGTGTTGTTAGAAAAACATTTGTTCCTGACTGACCCATTGTGTTTTTTGCTGCTGGTGACCAACAGCCTGTCAGGAGGAGCTGCCAGCATCACTGCCTCTGTCTCAGTTCAGAGAAAACTCCCTGCCCACCAGGATCAAAGCCCATGGCGTGATCACATTAGGTGAGCTCTTTCATTGCTCGATCTCACACACACAAGCATGCACACACACACGTTTGAATCACTCCATCCTCTCTCTGTGGCATCAGGGAAGCTGTGTCTGCAGCACGAAGAACTGGTCCAGAAATACCTGCCGGTGTTTGCCAGAGAGCTGGAGGTCGGCACAGAGGTCGCGGTGCGCAACAACATTGTGGTGATAATGTGCGACCTGTGTGTTCGCTACACCAACATCGTGGATCACTACATCCCCAACATCTCGGCCTGTCTGCGAGACGATGAAGCTGTCATCAGGGAGCAGACTCTCATCATGCTGACCAACCTGCTCCAGGTACGTGTGAGCAACTACCGCTGCCACGGTCTTCCAACTGTGGGTCTGACCCTCCGTCCTGACTCTCTGTTCCCAGGAGGAGTTTGTGAAATGGAAAGGCTCTCTCTTCTTTCGCTTTATGGTAGCCCTGGTTGATCCAGTTCCTGCCATTGCCAGGTAAATTACAACAGGAAGTCCTCCGGAGTCTGTCTTTGACAACAAAGCAAAGGACTGTTGTATGTAATAATCGCAGACGACGTCATGCCTGCTCCTTTCCTGTTGCAGTCTGTGTGAATACTGCCTGCTTCATCGGCTGCTCAAGAAGAACCCTGAGATGTTCAGCCAGCACTTCATCGAGTGCATCTTCCACTTCAACTCATACAACAAACACACGTCGTACAACAAGTTCCCTCAGAGTGAAAGGTACCTGATTATTGTTGTAGCAGAGGTGATGTCACACTGTGTGTGTTAGAGATGGAAAATAAGGGTTTTTACCTGATTTTGCAACTGACATTTTAACTAAGGACTTTAACTTGTTAATTTTGAATAATTAATTAGATTAATTTTAATGCGTTCATATTTTTAATGCAATTACTTGGAGTTTTTTGTTTTACATACAAAAATCAACAGATGTAACTTTTGTATTGTCTTTGGTTCGTCTGTAAAACCGTCGCTCAAGCAACAGCCACAAAGAGCAGCGATGCACATCAGAGCCACTTCTCTTGGCCCATCCTGGATTAAATTTTGCTTCAGAAAATGATCTCATGTTAATTTTGAGAGCAAACATTTAGTTAGAGTTAGTCTGAGTCTTCTGACTTGAATGTAATTTAATTTTAGTCTTAATTTATTCTTCAGAATTGCTTTAGTCTAGTTGACTACTGTAAAATTTTAGTCAACTAAATCTAGAGTCAATTTAGTCAAAATGCCATCAATTTAGTCACTTAATAACACAAAATGAATCTTGTTTTAACCAGTTGTAGCATAATGTTATCTGAATATGCAATACACATAAAAACAGATTTGACTGGTGAGGCTTGTAAACTAGTGAGAACCTTTTTCCATGAACTCGTCAAATGCTTTTTGAATTCAGTTGAAATGGAACATGTTTCAGTGAATGTCGTGTGTCTGAAAGTTAATTATGATCAATGTTCCTGGTGGCACCAACTTATCTGTCGGCTGACACAAGATCATGTTGATTGGTCAAGAGGGTCTGGGATACATCTTTCCAAAAATAAGTAACATGACATCATCGGTCATCCAACATGTTTGACTCCTACTAGGTTTGGTGTAAATTGGTTTCAGTCTGAAAACCTTCTGGTCACCAGCAGACTTCTCCATAATAATCATTGCTGACCTGCTTTATCTCTGCTCACACACTGAAAGCCCATCTTTATGTGACGCGTTTTTTTCTTTGTGTTTCTTTTGTGAAGAGAAAAGGTCTTGTTCTCCCTGAAGGGCGCTCAGCACCGCGAGAAGCGCTTTCGCATCTACCGCTTCCTGTTGGAACACTTCACAGACGCCCAGCGCTTTAACACCACCAACAAGATCAGCCAGACCATCTTAGGTAGCCACACGGCTGCTCACCGACCTCACAAATTACAGCCTGGAGTTTGGATCAGGCTCTAACCTTTTTGGACCTTTTTGTAATAGCTTTCCTTTTTCGTTTCTATCCCAGCATGCTTTGCGGACGAGGAGCTGCCTCTGGATGCAGACGGTGCCGAGATTTTGTCAGAGACCTTCAACGTGTTGAGTCTCAAAGAATTGAAGCTGCAGGCATTTTCAGCACCAGCAGGGGGCGCTGGGAGTGAGGAGGCGGAGGAGGAGAATGTGGCCACCATGACTAAGGCCGTCCTGCAGGTGGTGCAGAAGAAGGTGGTGTCGCAGGTCGGAGCCCTTCCTGTCGGAACTTTGCGACTTTCTGCAGCTACATACATTCCAGCTGTGCAGTGATTGAAGGCGTTGCTCCGCTGCTCTTGTCCCCAGGTCCAGAAGAAGGCCTTCATAGAAAACACAGTTCCTCTAATCATCAGCTTAAAGAACCTTCTGGAGCAGAAACGATCCCCTGTCCTCAAAGACCTCATGGCCTACCTTAAGGTACGTGTTTGGTACTCGTATTATTTATTTTTTTGTCACTCTTCTAAAGAAGAATTTCAAGCCAGGTTTGATAAAACAAATCGTAAGCGCAGTTTTAGTCATCGGTTGCTTTCCACGTTCTCCATCAGGTGACGATGCAGGACTACCGTAACGAGGTGAAGGAGGTTTTCGCCGGAGACGAGCAGCTGGCAGCTGAGGTGGAGTTTGCTCTGAAGCTGGCCGAAAAGGAAACAGAGGTGCAGGAGCAAATGGAAAACTGCCGCGTGACGCCCGGCGCCCAGACACCCACTGCGAAGGTTATCGAGCAGAGAACAAACGTCACAGCAAACTCTTTAATTTGTTCTGGTGTAACAACATCCAGACAATCGCCATAGAACGTCTACCGTGCTCTAAAAAGCTCTGAGTTTCTGACTGCCACTGAAGGCGTCATTGCTCTCGCCTCTCTCCCCAGAGTTCGGATCCGAGGTCTCCCGCCAAGAGAGCCCTCCTGCCCTTTAACTTCGCCACACCACAGCCGCCTCGTCTAAGCACCGCCTCGTCTAGACTCGCCCTGACTGACAGGTAGCTTCTACTATTCTAGATCTCACCCTGACGCAGCACAGATATACGGCCAACAGAATCCACCTGTAGGCCCGCATGCAGGCTGGAAATATCAAGGGAAATGTATGTGACGGTGTTTGTCGTTCTCCATCAGGCGAGCAGGCCCATCCAGGCAGGAGGAGCAGAGTCAGTCCAAGTCTCTGACTCTGGGAGGAACAGGTGAGAACCGATGAAACCGTCCTTCACCATCACATCGGCTTCCTTCTACAATAAGGGAAATGTTAGTTTTTTTTTTCTTGATGTTTTCTCACAGCAATAGTTAAAGGAGGGGTAAGCAACAGAGCCTTCAGCACCCCAAAAGGTAAGAGTCCTTCCTCCTACAAACCTCTGTCGTTTGTGCGTCGGTTCAGATGTTCAACTTTTACTTTGAAGGGTCTAAAAAGGTTCTTTTTAGAAACATGGAAGCTGAATATTTGCATCTTCCACAGGTTTCAGCCCCAGCCTCACTTTTAACGAAGGACTCAGTGCAATCTTCAGTGACCAAGGAACAAGTAAGATTCTCCATTTTTTGTTTTTTAAACGTGCCTCTCTAAATAAGACTGTTTCTGGGTTTTAGTCCTCAAATGGAAGAGAAGGGCACTCTGTCCCCCCCAGGGTTCCACATGTCCCAGTTTGTGGTATTAAGCTGTTTGTTCTGTCCTTCCAGGTCCTAGTGAAGAGTCCAGCATTCTGCATGTGAGACCAAATGAACAGACGTAAGTCTAACTTTTTTTTTTAAACACAGAGATTTTCCCAGGGTTTCTCTCAGGTAGGTCGTACAAAAGCATTTGCCCCCTCACAGATTTCTTCTGTTTATGCCTTATTTCTCATATTTAAATGTTTCACATCAAACTGTCGTTAAAAGACAAAAATGTGACTAAATACAAAGTTAAAGAGAAAAAAAAAATCCAAGCTCATCCTATGACGACAGAGTGATCCACTCAAAGTCATTTTGACACACTTGGCTTAGCAAAATTGTTTTAATTCAGGCATTTGCAGCTGCATGGTGTTGAGAAAGAAAGATGCTCCTGCTTCAACAATATTTAACAATATTATCCCCCCAGAAGGTATCGATTTTTTATCTGCGAGTATCGATGCATTAAATTGTACATTAATGTAGGATTTAATGCATCGATTATGATCATCATGATTATGATTTGACATAAAATCCACATGATTTAAATGGCAGCTATCACACATGACATTTTTTTTACCCAGTTACACATGTACATTAATCTGTTACAATTAATTAAATATGAAATGAAATAGACAAATTACATTATCTTATATAAACGAATAAGACAAAAAAGGTTCCTTTTCTGCATAACCAAATACACAAAGCCACACAATTAGCATTTAAACAAAGCAAGTGTATAACAAAAACATTTATTACACCAGTATTAAACCATCAGTTCAGTTAATTCAATGGAACAAAATGTCACCAAAACAAAATGTCTTTAAACTTCATGCTCCAGTGTGAATCCTGTGAAGAGTTGCCGTTCAGTCCTCTGGTTGTCTTTCAGGGCTCCGGGGCCGAGGCGGTGGAACGTGCGGTCCCCTCTTCAGCAGAGGAAAACATCGTCGAGAGTTTAGATGTTCCAGCTTCTCCATATTACATCCTGTCTTTAATACTTAATCTCTTCCTGTTTCCAGTCTATTCAAGCTTTGATGTTTCTGTCACCGTTTTATTTTCTATGTTTGCTAATAAAGGAGATCCAAAACGAGCCGTTTAATGTACTTTGTCTACGTATCACGTATCAGTTGCAAGCCTTTAAAATTGTCACGCTTTTTTTTTTCTCCAAGGATTTTGTTGGCTCTGGTGGCCCATATTTATTTATTTATTTTTTGAAAGCAGTCTGACAGGAGAGAGGGGAAGACATGCGGCAAATGTCGCCGGGGCTTGGAGTCGAACCCGCGGCGAGGACTAAGGCCTCCATACGTGGATTGTGCTGAACCCCTGCGCCACCACAGCACGCCCCAAAATTGTGCCGCTTTTGATGGGTGAGATAGACTCAAAAAATTGCAACAGCAGCTGCATGGGGGAGCCCAATTAAATTTTTTGTCATGGGGCACAAGGTTCCTGGCATTGCCTCTTCTGGTACCTCGAACTCACACTGTAAGGTTTTGTCTCGGTCAGCATTACTGAAACGCTTTTCCTTCTCATGTTTTTTAAGAGCAAAAGGAAAGATGCAACATCCGTGATCCTATCTGCTTAGAATAACAGGGATTTCCTCTGGAGTGGTCGCAATTACTCCATGGACTTAAAAGGATCCGAGAGACAAATGGCTTGAGAACATACGTCTGTCTGGAGCAATTTAGCCCAATGGAACTGCCGAGAGGAGGTTGCTTAAATATTTGAACATGCCACTCTGACAATCTTTGCTTTGGTCTTTAATTTGGAGCTTCTTCCAGAAGTTTAAGACTGTAGTGTTATGGAGAAAGTTGTTTTTTCGTAGAATCTGGAAGCTTTCCCTCAAGACAATTCTTGTGTGCCTCACTCTTTGTAAAAATTGCTGACGGGAGGCAGACTTCATGTTGAAGACATTCGGCTTCATTTAAAAATACTTTACAACAAAGGGAAGCCGATTGCCGTTGTAACTCATCACCCAAGTTTCCTCAAAGAGACATTATGGATGGTAACAGTTGGCAGAAAGGACCTCCAGTAGAAGTCAGTCTCGCAAAGCGTCTGGAGGGATCTCTGACTGAAGACTGTCATGACATGCTAACAGTCTTAGATAAGCTATGCATCAGTGCAAATCCACCTTATTGGCTTTTGCTGCTCCTCTTCAAATGTCTGTCTGTACAGATCTTCATTCAGATCAAAGTGGAAATAACGTCAGATTCCTTGTTTACGTGCTCAAATTTGGCAGAAAAAGGTGAATTCTGCCATTCCTTCAGTCAACAAGACTTTAGAAAACCAGAACCTGCTGTGGTTGTCCAACAGATTGCAGTCTGCCTCATTCCTTACATAACGGTGATGAAACGAATCTTAGTAAAACATTTCTCCTGTCTCGGGTTTATTAGTCTAGGAACTGAAGCCTCTGCGGTTTGAACTTTGGCAGGTTTCACTCAGGGTGTTTTTGTTGCTTTAACCGGCTCTGCTGAAACAAATTCTCATTTCTCCAAAAAGCCCGCTATCAGCCACCTGGACGAATCTTGAATGTTCATAATGTCTTAGGATTTTTAAAGACTGTTTTTGACTGTTCAATCCAATCATCGCATGTTTACCCGACATTAATAACAGACTGTGTGCTCAAGCAGTGAAGCACACACTGTTTCTTATTTTCAGCGTTTTTTTTGTTGTTGCTCTCACAATATCTCCACGGTGAACTCTCACAGGTTTTAGTTTATGCTCTAAACCTTCATGTGCGCTGTAACATGCAAAATGGATCATCTAAGCAAAGCATCACTAAGAAAAACATGAACCAAAGTAAAAACAGAAACAAGGGTGACCTAATCAAAGAAGGAGACTAAGGAACACAGAAAAAGCCTCAAAACAACCAAAGGATCCTAACAAGATGGGAATGATGCGTTCTGGGTGATGTGCGTGTTGGTTTTGAGCCACGCAATTTATAGGTCATAGGTCATTTATAGGTTTATAGCTCTGGTTTTGTCTGAGCAGAGCACCTTCTTTCACATGATTCTTGTTCAATACATGGCTGCCGTCTGTTGTGGTGGAGCTCTGTGGTTTGGCAAATGTCCAGTGAGATGATGGGAGGTTTTTGTAAAATGATTATTATTTCACCACTTTTTGAACTTAAAACGTCAGATTACGTTAACTTTTGTTTTCAGCTAATTTTAGTCATTATTTTGTCTATATTTTTACAAGGAGTAATATATATATTTTTTTCAAACAATCAAGTCGGAAGTGCGTGCAAGGATCCAATTTAGTGTTCGTGTTCCACGACGAAGATGAACGCTGTAGAAAAAGTTACAAAAAGGTTCGACTTCCATTAAAGAGTCAATATTTTTGAAGAAATCTGATATTTAGATAACATCAAGCCAAGTATTATAACAATACAGGGATGGGAAAGAAAAGAGCAACCTGTGTGTGTGTGTGTGTGTGTGTGTGTGCAACTTAAAGTATTGTGAAAATACTACTGTGATGAATTAGTTATCACAATATCTGAGCTGTATAGTTCAGTGTTGCCCCATGGCTGGTAATTAAAGACAGCAGTGTTGTTGCTCCCCTCCTCCCCCTGCTGCTGTTCAAATATTTCACATCAGTTGCTCAGAGAGACACTAGCTGGGTGTGGACAGAAAGAAAAGCACATGGCTTAATCTGCAGGATTTATCCCAACTGAGCTATAAAAATACAAAATTAGGCATTCAGGATACAGCTGACAATACAGAGCCACGCAAAGGTGTTTGCACCCCGTAAACTTGTTTTCACCACAAACTTTCAAAATGTGACATTTTTAATTGTTAGAAATGTCACATTATTTATTCATGTGACCGGCCAGCACAAAGTAGTGAGTAACTACACAGAAAAATTGTGATATTTAGAAAAAAAGAAGAAAAAAAATCAAATGCAAAAGTGAAAAACAGAGCATATGCATTCAGCCCCTTTTATTATTTCTCTATAAAATACAGCTTGGCCAATAGCATTCAGACGTCACGTGTATCTAAACAGATTTCTAGTGTTGACAGGACAGAAAAGAAAATGGACGTCACTCTTTTCAGAGATTTATGGCTAAAATAACATTGAGGCCTGCGAATTGTCTTCCATTCTACTTTGTGTTGGAAAACTGACAAGTAAAATGCACTGATGTGAGAGGTTGTATTGCAACAAAATGTTGAAAAGTTCTCACTGTTACGTTGGTTTTGTCTGCAAGTGTCTGTATGTGAAACGACAGTAAGAAACGTTACAAGGAACTAATTTAAAGGAGCAGGATTCAGCAAAGTTCTGCTGACTGCCAGAATAAAGTACATCTACTAACATACATGTAAGCTACATGTCTGACAGATAAAAGCTACTTTAGCTAAGCTAATTTTGGCAGTTCGGCAGTAAGTACTACAGCAAATATCACTGACATTCGTCTTACTATCACATAGAGGTGGGTAGAGTACGTTGTAACAGTTGTTTGTAGATTAGGAATGAGGGAAGAGCAAGTTCTAAGCTTGTGGCTTCAACTGCCTACCAAGATGGCCGCCAGTCACAAAGTTCACGGAAGTGTGGCATGAGAACTATGCATCGGGACAGGGCCGAGGTGAAGAGGATGATGTGACAGAGGGGGGCGCTATGGAGGCTAAGAGAGGAAGAGGAAGAATCCTTCCAAGAGTAATAAAAGGATGAAAATCCCTGTTTACTGGGGTAGACATGTTCCCTGTTTTGCTCTGTTATCTTCTCCGTGTTCACGGAGCAACAAAGCCTCCTGAAATGTGCCTGGATGCCTCACAACCCCAGTGAAAAGACTTATTCTTGATTTCCTCCGCTCCTCTGTTGGGCTGCAGAGAAACCCGTCCTGATGTTCCTCCTCCTCCTGGAGCCCCGCCCCCCTCCCGCTCCGCTCAGCTGACGGGCTGCTCCCACAGATCACCGAGCAGGACCCGGTACCACAACCAGCCTCCGAACCGGAGGAGACGGCCAATGAGGAATATCTGAAAAATTTTTTGATTTCTTTCTTTCTTTCTTTCTTTTTTTTTTTTTACATCTAAAGTTTGAATATTTATTTATTTATTTATTTATTTATTTATTTATTTTTCTTATGAACATGAGTGTGAAAAGGAAAAAGGCTGGTCTGGTCATCAGCTGGCAGAGGTCTTTCTCACTTCTGGCTCCTTGGAGAAAAGGTAAACTGATCTTTCATCTCCTTCATGACTTTTACAGCCACAACTTCCTTCAAGGGATTCATGACCCTTAGTTTATTTCATTCCTCTCGTCACGATCCTAAACTACCTGCAGACTCATCATCCTCTCTGTCAGCACCATTGAAACCCCCCGCGGTGTCTTTGTTGCTGTTGTTCCTCTCGAGATGACTCCAAACTTTCACGGACTCAGAGATGCAGCGACTGTTATTCATAAGACTCGGTCTGAAGGGAGTTTCGGGCTTTTTCGCTCCTTTTGTTTCCTTTAAAAGCAGATCGGCGGTCATAAAAGCTTCTCTGCCCTCCTCTTGTTTTTATTCCTACTCCCATGAAAACTGTGAGCTGCGAGCACAGTTTGTTTTGTTGCTGCCGCAATATGACAAAAGGAAAAAAAACAAAACAAACAGACGTGGACTCCTTCCTCCACCTCAAACGTCACAGACAAGACGTATGCAGAGATTCACCCGAATCTGTCTGAGCTCCGACAACCTGCAGCCAGATGTTTTCTGTCACACTGTCTGATTTATCAGGGGGAAGGCAGCGGCTACTACTGACTCATCGGTGCATGTTAACTCCTGGATGACAGCAGGATCCAGTAAAGAGAACCAGCTTAGACTCTACAGAAATTTGCTAAGCGTGTTCAGTCAGCCCCATGTTTAACAATAAAAGCAAAACACAAAGATGGCATATCAGCACAAACACATGTCAAGCACGGCGGCGGAGGGTGATGATTTGGGCTGGTTGGTCATCAATCAGACCGTGAATTCCTCCAGCAGCTGAGGTTTTGGTCCAGACTGAGTCATCAGTGACCAGCTGCAGCAGCTACTCAGCAGGATGACCGAAGAAGAATCAAGGTGTCACTGGTGGCCTATTCAAAGTCAAGATCTCAGCTTAATTTAAGATGCAGTGGTAACAGAGCTGTGCAGGAACAAACGGTGGCAAAAAGCTCAACGGACTGAAACCGTGATGCGATGTGGGCTGACATTCCTCCACGGTGACAGAGCAGAACCCAACCCTGACTGCTAAAACACAATTTCATCTCTAATCCGCTCTGGTCATGAATAAAACTGGTCCAATCATCTACTGAACTGATTGGAGCTTTAAGAAATTAAGCAGTCTGGATGTGGAGTGAAACGGGACAGCAGTTGGGTCAATATTATCCTCTATGCGTAGAAATGGTTGTTTACAGGATGGTATCTACTAAGGCTGCACCGATTGCAGTTTTCTGGCCCGATCGGCGATTTCTGATCTTTCAAAACCCTGACCTGCCAATTCCGATTTTGGCCAGTAAACTTTTTTTTTCACCTGAAATGCTGCTACATATAGCAAGACAGTAATTGAGCTGGCAACACTGGGGTGATGATTGTTAACTGCAAATGTACAGTGACCTGGTGGGCCGGTCTGTCGGTCAAACGTCTCTCACCATGATCGATTTTTAGACTTTTGTCACGGTAGATAAGTTTGGCTTCACATGTAAGTATCGGCCGATCACCGATCTGCCAAAATTAAGAAAATTGGCACTGATATGCCTGATATTAAGATCCTGATCAGTGCACCTGTTTCTTTGTGTGACCCAGTCATTTACAAGATTTGTAATGACTTATTTTTACTGCTGCCTGTTGCCCGGGTCGGTGCTGTAACTCAGAGGTGGCTCTTCGTCGTCTCACCTGGCTAACGAAAGATCCGACAAAATCAAAGCAGCCGTGGTTTGTGTGAAAAGCGTGCAGCAGCACACCGAGCTTTCTTATCACGGCGTCAGGTTGCTCTGCATTCCACAGCTGAGCCCCACTCAGATATCACTGTCAGATTATTTACAGTAGGAGCCCCCCCCAACCCCCCCACACCTGCTGCAGAGCAAATCCCACAGATGCCTTACAGTGGGAGGCATAGTAAATCTGCTCATTGTTGCTGGCGTTCGGGAGCCCCTTTGCTCTGCTCCACAGCAGACACATTGTTTGCCGTTTTTCTTAGAGCAAGAAGAAAGGGCTATTGTGCGGACGGCTGCGTACGGTGCAGCTGCGAGGACGACTCCTGTGTCTCCATCGTTGTTTTTATCGCAGATCACATTCAGGGCGTTAGGGTCTCGGGTTTGTTTGAGTTTGTTTTGGGTGATGTGATCCTTCATACTCCTTAGTTTCTTGTCTCTATTGGTTCTGCCTTGTTACTTCAGTTCCTTGCTAGTGATTCTAGTTCTGTTTGTTTCTTGTGTCAAGTCCTTTCTTAGGAACTCTGGTTTTATTAAATGTCTTTGTCTAGTTATTTTTGTTATATTCTTTCCCTAGTCCTCAGTACTCTTTCCCTCGCCCGCTGTGTCACTTCCTCTCCCTCTTTCTCTCTGTCTCCCTCTGGTCGGCCTGCCCTCTGCAGCCCGTTAACTCGTCAGCCCAGATCCATTGTTCCAGCATTATTTCCCCCAGTATTTAATCACACCTCCTTCATTCACTCCTGGCTGGTTGCTCCTGTTTCTCCTCTTGTCTCCTGGGTGGTTTTCTATCTTGGATTTATGGTTTTTGTTCTGCCCTGGCTCCCTGTGGTTTCCGTGTGTCTCCTATTTTTGTATTTTTTCTTAAATATTAAATATCTCGATCCACTCCGTGCGTGCCTCTGCTGTTCTGCGCTTGGATCCACCATCAACCACCACTCATCAAACACAGGACGCAGTTTGGCCTTTTCCAAACTGTAACCTGACACAGTCGCCTGTAAGGGCACTTCTGTTCTAAGACAAGTTCAGTTCTCAAGAACTTCTCTAAGAGCGTCCTCCAAAAGCATTTGGCAGGACAGCGGCAGCATCGTCTCGGCCTTTACTTTGAGGGATGAGCTACTTCCATCTTAAGCTGTTAGAGGGAATTATTCCCAAGGAGTTTTTGACTGAGGCCACAATGCTCCTGCACATTCCTGTCTTATCATAATGGTGTCTGGCAGGACAGAGCAGTGCTGGGGTCGTGCATTTACTTTGATAAGTGGAAGGGAGTCTGGCTATCATCCTCAGTGCTGATGACATTACTCTCATGATCCCAGCTGCTCCTCATGTTGGGGTGTAGCTGTGGCTGACAGCGTGGTTTAGACTGCTACTTCTATTACTGCTGATTTAGTGCTGAATGCCGCTGTGATGTATTACAACATGACGGGATGCTAGCTGAACACGTGTGCTTCAGCAACCAGCCGTTGATGAGTGACCAACACTTTATTTTAACCACAACTTTTATCGTCATCACCGTAAAACCCCACAAAAAATCTCTGACACCATTACAACACTGCATCACCCCCCTTCCTCTGTCAGATAACAGCAAGACGCCATCTTTGCTTAGAGTATTTCTTTACAAATGGAGCAATGATGAAATTTAAAAATGCATGTAAGGTAGTTAACATGAAAGCAAGGATTTAATGCTGAAGAGGAATGCAAACATGTGTCATCATACATGTCTGTCGGACACGTATGAGAATATTGTTAAGAGGTATAAATAGTGGAATTACCTTATTTATGTCCAAAGCAACATTCAAACACTTCAGCCAAGTTGTACCTCTTACTAGGCCTTTCACAATAATCAATAAGTCAGTTAACCGCATGATAAATTAAAACAAACTTAATAATTTCTAATTTCACGGTTTATTATTTTTCTCTTTCTACCAAAAACTGGATGATGAAAGTCTTCAGTCTGGAGTTTTGGTCTCAACTAATGTTTAAATTTGTTTCCTGAAACTTCGTAATTCATTCAATTTGTTGTTTCTGAAGTTTTGTTTCTTTATTTTGGATATTTAAAATGTCTTCCAGTTCCAGTGTTAAATGATCATCGCAATTTAAAGCTTACTGATCTTTGAGACTGTGTTCCTGCTTTATTATCCCATTATTACCATTATAATACTGGCAAACTGTCTCAAAACAGCAATACTTCTATCGCAATAACTTCTGGGACAATGAATCATCCAGAAACATTGTTTATTGTGACAGGCCTGCCTCTTACCGTTATTCCTTTAACTTTGGGGTATTTAAATGAACTGTGCTACTGATAGATATGTTTTTAATTAGTTTAATCCAACGCTGTTTCGACCTGTGGTGTTTATCTTGGAGCTTGGTTAACTTTCCCAGCCTGAGTGCCAGGTTCTTTCCCAACTCCTCTTGACCCCTTTTAGCCCCTGCACGAAGGGTGTGTTTTACCTCCAGCCCTGGAGGCATCATGGAAGTGTTTTTCTCATGTGGTATGAGCCCGAGGCATCGCAGAAGACAACAGGTCAATCCACCCACTCCTCAAACCGTGCCCAATCCACCAGCTTCGGTCTGGAATGTGAAATGAATCTGAGGGGGGCAAACTGCAGATGGATGTTCTCAGACAGAAGCCAGGCTTCAGGATGGGTCGGGGGTGAGGGGGACAGGTTGAGGGGAGGCGGGCCGTCGCTGATGATTTATGTTGTGTGGAGCTCAGTCAAACAACGCACGACTGGAAATCAGCTGAGTCAGCATGCGCTCACGATTACAGGACGAAATATCTCCTGTCTGCGAGGGATGAGCACGACCAGATCAGGGGAACACCTGTGCAGCAGGCGTTTATCGCACGAGAAGGATCGAAGGGACGCACGAGGATTGTGTCACAATAGCGAGAAGTCAGATTATACAGCCCGGTCGGTCGGATGACTTCAGCGTGTAATTAAAGGCAACCTGCTCCCCTTCTCGGTCTGCTGGGGTTTCGCAAGAACAGACATGTCTTGAAGCCTCGTGTCAGAAAGACAGTAAAAAAAGCTCCGAACGTCTTTGTCTGGCCTCAAGAGTAACTCATTCTTTATCCGGCAATTTTAACAAGCGTGAAGCCTTTTTTCAAGGCACCAACATAAATGTTTCCTCCAGCTTTAGCTTTACGGCAACATCTCTCTAACGCTGGAGTCTCGTATCTGTTCCTATCTTTGTAGCGTGTTAATCTCTGTACATTATGGCTCGGCTATCAGCAGATGGTAAACACTAATTTGTGCCGCTGTACAGACAAACACACGTCGAACACTTCACACAATGTGACCAGTGAGGTCACTGGAAAAAGACGAGGAAAAAAAAAACAACAATCCAGCTGCTAAAGCGCCAACCTAAAATACATACAGTGATTCAGCTGTTTTCTTTTTTGTTTCCATCATTGGGCAAAAACAGGAAGCAGGAGTTTTGTGGGCTTCACAGAAGGAGCAACATGTGGCAGACAAAGCAAGAGAGAGAGAGAGAGAAAGAAAAAAAAAAAAACTTATTTCAGACAGATCTAGTGTTTGAATGAGACTGTGTTATGAGTTCATGTTATGAGGATCCAAAGAAAATACAGTTTTGAATTCAGCATCAAGAACAAGAGGCAGAGCCGTCTATTATAAAAACAGATAATAGATGACTCTGCGTCTGATGGTGAGCTCAAAGCTATATTTTCTCCGGATGGCGGTCATTCATCTTGGCTCTGACTTTCTGTCCGGGTGTCCTGTACGGACACCCATGTCACGGAAACAGGGAAGATTTTCTCACTGTTTTGTGTTTTTCATCACTTCAGGTCAATTCGAAAATGCCTCATTGACCCCAAAGGGAAGTGAAATGTTGTTGCTCATTTTATCGAATCGTTATTGTTGATGAGGCTGTGAGTGTGGCAGGCAGAGGCACTGAGTAGCTGTTGGTATTTAATAAAAAAATAAAAATAACATAAAGATAATAATAATAATTAAAAAAAAACAAATTTACAAAAACACGGGAAAGTTTAAGTGATAGTAGAGGGAATGTGGAACAATGGACCTGGGCTGATTGGCTAACCGTGATTGGAAGGGTGAGGGGAGAGAGCAGAAGGCCAAATTAGAGTTTTTTAAAATTTATTTACAACTGATAGTAGCTCATTTCATTAATTCTGCTGGAAGCATCCTGGGAATGAAAGTGAATTTGATTGTCATTTTCTTATTTCCACAGTCCAAACTATCCCCATACCATCCCTGAGCAAGCATACACTACAGGCCAAAATGTGGAGGCAGTTTCAGTTCACTATGTCTGCCTTAATAAAAGCACTCTTGATGTGGGATGTATTTCATACGTCACTTTCACTGATAATGCGCCTCGGGGATCCGCTGGCGTCCCTTGATTGTTGCCAAATAAATGGCAACAAAAGTCAAGAAAGTTTTAGTATCAGGCTGGAGAAGACTTGTGAGAGTCAAAGCTTTAGTGAAAAGCAGAAAACTCAATGTTTGTGCTGCGTCTTGTTGTTAAAGTTGTTAAAGGTTCCTGTGAACGGAACAAGACTTGAGCAAGAAAAACCCAAATGCCTGACAACTGCTCTGAGCACGACTCTTTTTATAACAATCACATCGAGAGAGAACAATGAAACGTATTCTATTAAATCACATCGGCAGTTCTTTTTTTCTTTCCAAAGAGACTCATGGTAATGTTGCCGGTATTTTCTCTGTTCGCAATGAATGATTTATTTGTTAATATTTGCAGTAAAAAGAAAAATTGGTGCAGCATGTCTTGCTGCTTCTGGCAACAAAACAAAATTATTATTAAATTAGATTTAGTCAAATGACTGGGATGATTGGGATTCAACAAGGGACTTAAATGCCTTGATTTGACTTAATACTTGTGGTAGATTCATTTTTGCTGTGGTTATTTCATAAAGTGCAGAGAGATGCCATAATATCAGTTTGTAGAAGTAGTTTAATTACTTGTTGATGACAATTAAATAATTCCCAATAGTTTTTCAAGTTATGTCACACGCCACATAAATGTGATTTTTTTGTGTGTGTTTTTTAGTTATTTCAATGAACAAATGAAATCAGAAAACACACAAGAACACATTTGAAGAGGCTTTGTTTAGCTGGAACAGAAATAATGTTTTTTTTTTTTTTTTTGCTGTCTTTGTCGACCAGGGAAAGGAGACGGGAACGCAGTCCTGGACAGTGATGTTGTGCTGACAAAAATGAAGCTCTTAAACAACTTTAATGAAAAGTTCCGGTCGGCAGAAGATTCTGTCTCCACTCTCTGTGCAGCACCGGTTTCTGAGCCCGACACTCCAGAGGCCTCAGAGGTAAACTCCCATCCTGAAGACAAGTCTCGGATGGATTCTGGCACCGGATACCTACCGGGCGTTTTCTCGGACTCTCATCTCTCCGGGCTGTACAAGTTTGAATCCGAGGACTCTGGAGTGGAACTCCCCAGCGGAGCCAACTCTCCGTCTACCCCCACAGGCTCAGAAAAGAGCTTTGCGGTCCACAGCCGAGAGTCCTCCTGTCACTCCTGCAACTCGGACTCCGACTCTACCTCCTCCCCCGATGCGCTAGCTACAAAGAACCAAAACTCCAAGGAGGCAAACGGCTTAAAGAACAGCACGAATTCAATAGTGGACACCAAAGACGACGTGTTCACTGATAGAGACGACTTTGACCCTTCAGTTACAGTAGTAAAAATGTACATATGTGAGGAAATGGACCAAAGGGATGCTGCAGGATTTACCTCTGAAGATGTTCGCGACAGATCCGCACGACGTGATGAGAAAATCTCTTCAGATGATACAAACAGCTCAGAGAACATAAAGCTTGCAGACGAATTCTTACCAGCACAATGTAAGGATGAGACAGACGAGGACGTAAAGGCTGAGTCTCTGAGGAGAAGTGACTCCAGGGACAGTCTGCAGGACTACATGGACGCATGCTGTAAGCTCAGCGAGGTAAGAAAATCATTGTTTGATTATCCATCCATCTCTCCAGGTCATGGGAACTCTTCATATTCTAAAGTGGACCTGAAGTGGGTGAACCGCTGATGTGACAACGGCCTGACTCTTCTTACTCAGAGTCATCATGTCATGTTTTTCTGTGGGATGCTTACTCTCTGGCTGTCTCTGGATGGGTCTGTGGGAGAGCACCTGGCAGCTGTCGAAGTTGCACAGTCACCTTCAGCTGTTTGATGTTCCTGGAAACATCCCAGTGAAGCCGTGAGGACGTCTTTCATTACCAGCAGCTATTACAGAGAAGAATGTGAGCAAATGTTCCGCATGAATCCCCGTTGTTGTTTCACAGAGAGGAACAGGTTGGAGAAGGATGATTAACAGAAGGTGCAGAACATCTGAGTCGCCAAGGCTCTTGAAACAATGCCGAGTGTGAAGGCCTTTCTTCACGCCGATCGAAATGAAACACGAGGACCTATTGGTCTCTTGGGCAGAGACAGTTAGCTGAGTACGATGCAGCACTTTCTTGGGTTTGCTGAGGTACTGGAGATTTGACAAAGGCATACTGTTGATGATCGACAGGCCTTTCCTTCTCTCAACCCTCCCACAGGTTGGCAGCCAATCCTGCTGTATCCAGTAGGTGTTGAATGTCTCAAATTACTCACATATCTACTGAGATAATGCTTCTTTTATAGCTTCCACGAGGCACCAGAGAGGCCATTTTCTAGTATATCATTTTTTTCAATACTAAAAATGATTAGTGACCCCCATCCTCTAATAATTATTCGTAAAATAGAAACTCAAGTCCTTTCTGTAACGCTTTATTTGACGGGGTGTGCATAAGCCTGACATGACACTGTCATGAACACGAAGGAGTCTTCATGAATGTCTATGACTGTTGCTGTGACGTGTCATTTGGTAAATAATGACATTTTTAAAGCAAAGTTGCCCTAAAAATTGGATTAAAAGTCCATGAAAAGTGCCAACTTTGCATTAAAGTGTATACATTCACCAAATAATGCAAAATTGGCACTTTTAAAGCAACGTTGCATTAAAAGTGTCATTATTTACCAAATGAATACTCCTTCATTTTCATAACAGTCTTATGCACACCGTGTCAACTAAAGTTTCCACTGTGTGTTTAGTCATATAGAATTTCTTAGGCTGGAAATAAATGGATTATAAAACCACTGAAAGCTTCATAATTCAAAATCTGGATGCATGACTGAGTGCATAGTTTTCATTTTTCTCACTGCCAGGAAGCAACATATGGACTTGTTTATCTCAGTCTTGGCATTCATTTTCTTTGTGGTTAGTTTGAACTTAGTTTAAAGGCTGTTTTTTATTTTATTTTATTTTATTTTATTGACTTATTGACCTCCCAGGCTTAACTAATAAAGAAGACACTTTCCAGCTGGGATCCACAGATGTTCTTTATACTCCTGAGTGTGTTTTGGAACAACTTGAATAGAATGAGGGTGTCGACATTAACCATTTCGCCTCTGATCTGGAGATCACACAGTGGGTTAGTGGCTGTGAAATGGGGGCCCGGAGCGAGCGGGGCTCCGCTCTAACCAACAGCGAGACTGTCAGTGATTCTGCTAGCTTCCCCAGAATGAGCCCACATCAAGCCCAGATGTGGTTGGTACAATTAGCTGACACACGAAGCTTCTCTCTCACAGTTATGCCCTATGAACAGATTGGAAAAACAAACAGAACAATTCACATATAAAGTATAAATAATTTAGCAATTAATTTAAGAGTCCTACAGATTTAAATGAATCCATTTCCTTTTTTTGGAAGTGTTCAGATGTGTAAAATATTCTGTTTCGCAGCGTAATTAATGTTCAACGACTGCTTTCGATTTCTTAAAAATCAGGTTTCTGTGAACTGATTCCCAGCAGTGACGGAACGTCCAGAACGTCCAGAACATCCAGAACAAAACAATTTGAAATTTTAGCAATAGGCTTTTTTTTTTCTTTTTGAAACAACCAAGCATCCCAGTTGTTTTATGGCAGCTTTGTGAATGCTAAACAATACAACACTGCAAACAAACTCAAGAATTGCTTCCTTCCTGACTTCATATCCGAGGCCCATAGCAACAGCTTCTCTTAAATGGAAACAACACCACAGTCATATTTTACAAAGAGACACATTTCCCATAGTGTTTTTGATCAGGGGTGTCCAAAGTGTGGTCCAGGGGCCATTTGTGGCCCTTGGAACTGTCTTGAGTGGCCCACTGAGAACGCTCCAAATTTGACCCTCCAGGAACTTTTTATCATTTTTAGCACAAGAATTTAATTCTTTACAAATTTAATTTCTTCTTTAATGGGAAGTGGAAGGCACAAAGTATTTTAATTATATACAAATATTTTCATTGTAACCAGCAATTTTTTACTTAAAAAAAAAAAAAAAAAGACTACATTTATCCTATTAATAATTTGTACCTTAAGAAAGTTTTTCTTTTGGTTGCTGGGAATAAAATAAGAGATTTTCTAGACCATACAAACAGAGAAGCATTACCCATAAAGTTTGGAAACTGTTTTTTTTAAGACAAAACACTTGTCACTTTGTTCCATTAAAATATTGCATATTTAATCACAAGTATTTAAAAAAAAGAAATTGCTTTGCGTTTCAAGTCAGAAAAGCAACATGGCCCCCTGAGTATTTTCACCAATATTGGTGTCCAAAACGTTTGGACACCAATATTTCTGATGATTAAAGCAGATATTTTAAGAAGAAATGCCTTTAGAGAAGAGGAAGGACCAAAAAAAGTAAGCTTTAGGTCTGGTGGTCCCCTCAGAGGTTCTGTCAGTGACTACCCCATGACTCAACGCAATTAACTGGAGGCTTGAGGAAGCAGAGCAGGGTGTGTCTGTTTGTTTACACTGGGATTGCTCACTTTGCACAAAAAAAAAAAGACGCTCCTCCTTACTCCCATTCCTCGGTCCAAGCAGTGGGTCCCTCAGTGATCTCTGAGGAAGTATGAGTTGGACCGGTGGGAGACCCAGCACTCCTCAAATTACGGACCCACACGCACTCACTTTGCCTTATCTGCTGGCAGGCGAAACAATCCTGGTCAGAAGTTACTACACAGTCATCATGTTCATTCTTAGCCATTATTTGTTTTGTGGCGAAAAATGGCACAAAATGCAACTTCAGTCTTTTTTTTTTTTTCTATTAAACAAAATTATTCATACAAAGAGCGGTCAAGTGTCCAGTCCGAATTAAGACAGTAGCTTGTCAATCAATAACTGCAAAAGGTTTGTGGCTTCTCTATAACTTACTAGATAACCGTAGCTCGACACTAGCAGTATGTATTCATATCCACGTACCCGTCTGTCGTGGTGAAGAGAGAGTTGAGTCAAAAAGCAAAGCTCTCGATTTACCAGTCGATCTAAGTTTCCCTCATTTATGGTCATGAGATTTGGGTCATGGCTGAAAGAACGAGGTCACGGATACAAGTGTCTGAAATGAGTTTTTTCCCTGGAGTCTGGACTCTCCCTTAGAGATAAGGAGAGAAGCTCAGTCATCCAAGATGGACTCAGAGTAGAGCTGCTGCTCCTTCACGTCCAGAGGAGCCAGTTGAGGCTGAGGCGTCTGGTCAGGATGCCTCCTGGACGCCTCCCTGGTGAGGTGTTCAGGCCCCACCTGGAGGAGACCCAGATTAAGACCCAGGACACCCTGGAGGGAAGATGTTTCTCAGCTGGCCTTGGGATTCCCCTGGAGGAGCTGGAACAAGTGGCTGGGGAGCCTCCCTACTGAGGCTCCTACCCCCACGCCCAACCCCGGATAAGCAGGAGATAATGACTGGATGGGTGTATTCATAAATCTGAATCTAATGTATTATTTCAACCTTGTGTGGATTAGGGAAAATTCAGGACTTGCGTGTGAACAGAGAAGAGGTTCTGGGCTGTCGACAGACATGAGATCCTGTGTGATAAAATGTTTTTAACAGAAGGGCTGCTTCCTTTGTGTACTTTCATACACACGCAAACATTTCAGTGTTTTTGAAGGCGCCCCGTCGTTGTACAACGAACCTTTGTGATCCAGGAAGTATTTGTATGTCAAAAGAAAAGAGTGGTGTCACCCCAACACAACTCCAGCTTCAGAGCCATCAGCATAGGAAGCCTGAGCTCATATCCTGCTTTTGTTGGGTCAAATTTAGGAATGTTGATAATTGGATAAATATTTGCTCATGATTTCCTCTTATGGCCCAGAGTGCAACCGTCACCAAGAGAAGATTTTTTTAAAGTCAAGATAAAAGGAATTTATTTTTTAATTTAAAGTGAAAGTCACTCCCAGATCATCAATGTTGCTGATAAACTGAATAAATAGGTTATTTAGTGCACTATCTTTATATTTCTATGCAAATTTTGACATTTTGACATAACTAAGCAAAACTACAACGAAAAAAAATGCCGGACTCACAAAACCCATTTATCCGAAATCATGACTTTTTTTTTTTTTTTTTTTTAACAATAGTAAGTACAACAAGTCAGATCAACAGTAACCAAAAGAACAACAAGGCTTAAGGAAGGTAAAAGAGCAAAAATTACAAACAGGAAAAGGTTAAATACAGCAATCATGACCTTGTTCAGTAGCTCCACAGTAAATGAAGAAAACGTAGGAGGGGAAAAGAGAAAAATTAACAGACTGAAAAATATAACCCACAAAGAATATTAAAATATCTGCACAGCATCGGGGGAGAATACATTTACTTTTTTTTTTTTGCACTCCTACACAAACAGTACATTAAAAAATGTATGGAAGGGCTAAAGACGGATTTTGCATAAGGACCTAAAAGGTCCAATTTCTCACCTAAGAACAATTTCACAACTTATAGGACCAGATTTGTAGTGATATAAGCAATTTGTAACTTTCTGCGCTCCGCTTCACTGTAGCTGGCGGCGTGAAAAATGTTACTTTTTCTTCCGGCCATAAAAAAAAAAGAGCAGATCAGACAAGGCTTAGAATTTCTTTCTTTCCTTTCACATTTGGAACAAATAAAAAGCCATTTTGTCTGACTATAAAACATTTGATGTACATCAAATGAGTTGCTCTGTGTGGCAGATAAGTACCACTGTACATAAGTCGTAGATGTGAAGATGGACGGAGCTAAATGGCTGTGTGCTGTAAAACTATAAATGCTCTGTCTTCTTCCATGTTTACTTCTCTGTGGTTGGGAGCAGTCGGTCCATTTCCAATCCCCTCCTTGCATGTTTTCCTGTGGGTGCCTGTGATCTCATCTGATGTGCACACGTTTTGTTTCTGCAGGCCCGACAGCAGAGATCCAGTCCTCTGGGCTCGGGCGTGGGTTACCTGGAGCACATCTGCCAGCTGCTCGAAAAAATTGCTCGTCTGCAGGAGGTTAACCTCCGTCTGCAGAGGCAGGTCTGCAGCCTGCAGAGGGACAGCAGGATAAGAAGAATGAAGGAGGTGTGTGGATGCTCTTTGTTTCCTCTCAAGCTGGGTTTAGTTTCATGCAGAAACTGAATGAAGTTTGCATGTTGAATAATGGATGGATGAATTTTACGGTACTTAGCCTTTAGTAGAAGGAAAGAAATTGTAGTTTTTTTTCAGTGATTCTCAATAAAAGAGAAACTTCAATAACTTCTAAGTTTTTTATGGTGCGTGGAAAGAAAACTATTGAGCCTCCTTATTTTTTATAATAGCCTAATATTAATTTTCTCTAACTTTCTACAATAGATCATAGGTGTGTCTTGATTTGGACAAAATGTTTCTTTTACTCCCATGTCTACATAACAATGCAAATGTAAATATATTGAGCTTTAATCAGTTTTTTCAACACTCACTATATGCTGTATCACACGTAAATGAAAGTATGCATGTGGTTTCGATTAGCGGTGCATCGATTGCAGTTTTCTGGCCTGTTTAAACGTCGCCTATTACCGACGTTTAAAAAGCCTAATCGATTCCGGCTTTGGCTGGTATCATTTTTGTTTTTTCTCTGAAATTTTGTCGTCCTGCGATACAGCAAGGAAGTTGTTGAGTCGGGTGACTGTTGTTAACTACAAACGTGCAGAGGCAAAGGTCAAACCTCTCTGACGTGAGAGCAGAAGAGGACAGTGGTTGATATTTAGACCTTTGCTGACGTGGATAAGATTAGCTTCACATCTAAGTACTGACCGATCTCTTGATGAATCGGTGATCCCCTACGATTTAAACTTAAATGGACAAAGTTGTTCTATTTTGCAAATGAGACCTGCCAAGCTTTGAGGCAAGAGAAGCTACGTTATTCTAAGTTCTTCTTCCTATCTCACTGTGTGTGTGTGTGTGTGTGTGTGTGTGCGCGTGTGTGTGTGTGTGTGTGTGTGTGTGTGTGTGTGTGTGTGTGTGTGTGTGTTGTGTCTATGCAGGAGTGTTTCCAGCGGTACTGCAGCTGTGGCTCTGCCACGTTGGCCTTCCAGAATTGGCAGTCGAAAAGTGACTTTCTATCTCCAAGTGGTACTTCCTCTGATCTGTCCACCATCCCGGAGGTCAGCTGGCTCCCGCTGCTGTCAGCCAGGAAAGGTAACCTGAGAACACATCCTGGTCAGGAACCGATGTGACAGACGGTAAAGACAGAGAATTCGTGGAATAAACCTTACACCAAATAATTTAATAGCGCCAATTCACAGCAAATGTCAAATGACGGATTCTCCTTATGAAAAGCGGAGTTCTGGGTGCTGCTGCAGCACAATGAGGCCATTACTTTACCTCAGCCAATGCCGTGTTTGACTGAAACTGATTTAGGAGCAGCTGTGTCTGCTTGGATGTGGGGGAGAATATGACTGCAGGTATCCCTGAAGCCTCTGCCCTTCACACTGATCCCCTACTTCTCAGCTCACACAAAGCAGCTTCTAACAAATCCCAGACAGCTGTTCCTGCAGTCCACCCTGATTACCTCAGAGTGGTGTCATCTCAGGGCAAAGGCACTCAGAGGAAGCACGGCCAGGTAACAAATAAAAAAGAGCTCATAATTCATGACTGTAGCTACCACTTTCCTCTCCCAGAGCTCGATGCGTGACAGGCAGGGGAAGGAATGCTCTTCCTCTAAATATTACACAGGCCTCTTTATGGTCTTCTTTTAAAATCACTAGTTAACACTGACTTGCCTCCCGCCCCACCTTGTTCCGATCAGACAAAAACGGTGTCAAACGTTTGAGCAGCAAAAGTTTTCATTTCGCTATCATTTTAAAGATATTATGAAATGTAACAGATGTTATCACCTTCTTCAAATTAGACAAAATTGATGTCAATCAACTCGACTCCCTTTGTCCAGCAATTATGTTTGATTGTGCTGCTTTGGCTTTGAAAATATTAATGAGCGTTTAAAGGTCAAAAGATCAACCAGCCCCCTCAACCCGTCCCCCTCTACACACACCCACACACACACACACACGCCCACACGCACACACACGCACGCACACCCCCACACACCCACGCACACGCACACACACACACACACACACCACGGACACGCACACACACACACACACCCACACACACACACACACACACACACACACAATATTACACAATCAAAATGACCTTTAAAATTTTATTAATGTCTTCATAAAGTCAGCCATGTTGTGTCTGTGTTGGACAACGTGTTAGGGATGACAAATTAGAAGAGTCAGAGTAACAGAAGTGTCTTATCTGTGATTAATACTTCAGGCACGAGTAGTGAGGATTTGCCAGCCACCCCAGAATGGAGGAGAAGCCAAAACCGAAGGAGCTATGCCGAGAGGGAGCCCCATCTCCATGGAGACGACACAGAAGGGAGGAGTCCTCCGACGGGCCGCGTGAGTATGCATGTAAACAGATCACAGACGCAACTATTGATGTTGTTTGATATCTATCTATCTATCTGTCTGTCTGTCTGTCTGTCTGTCTGTCTGTCTGTCTGTCAGTCAGATCTATAGACATATATATATATATATCTATATATATATATATATATGCATGTATAAGCTGCCATAAGCTGTAGCCGTAGGGCCAGTGGCTAAAGCGAAAGCTCATTTAAAGCTGTCCTACTGTTGTGTCTAAACGTCCAGCTCAGTGAAAACTACATGTGGGGCCGAGTCAAGGACCTTGTGAGAAAAAGTAAAGGGAAGAACCAGAGTGGGCTGGGACTGACATCTGCTTCACTGAAGTTGTCTTGTCCTCAGCTCTATAGGTGAGGAATATTCACTGCACTCTTTATGACTGTTGCATCTCTGTGACCTGCTTATGTGAGCCTAAAACTCTGATTTGTCCTCTCATTGTAACTGCATATGACACACTGAAAGAACATTGTTCAAACTGTGAAGTAATAGAATTTAATAGCACTGTTGCCTTGCAGCAAGAAGGTCCTGGGTTCGATTCCTGGCCCAGAGGTCTTTCTGCATGGGGTTTGCATGTTCTCCGTGTGAATGCGTGGGTTCTCTCCGGGTACTCCGACTTCCTCCCACAGTCCAAAATGATGCCTGTTTGGTTTATTGGTGTGGGTGTGTGTGTGTATGATTGTTAGTCCCGTCTGTCACTGTGTTGCCCTGACGATCTGTCCAGGGTGTACCCCACCTCTTCTGGAGAGCAGCCCCCACAAGGGATAAGCGTGTAAGATAATGGATGGATGGATGGAAGACATTAAAATACATTTAGCACTTTGCATGATTTTTTAAAAATAATGACACTTTAATGCAGAGTTGACACTTTTAATGGACTTTCAATGCAACTTTCAAAGCAACTTTACATTAAAAGTGTCAATATTTACCGAATGACACTTTATAACAACAGTCATAGACATTCTTGATGAAATGAAGAACATAAGAAACAATTTTGACCACTTTCTTCATTAGAATGTCTTCAGTCAGAGACTTTTGACTGTGATACTGACTGCTTCAGGACATCCTTCCTGCCCACAACCACGAACATCTGCGCGACTCTGTGAATTACAGAAACCGGTGATTTCTCTTTGGGATCATCAAGTATTTTCAAACTGAATTAGAAATAATTATACCGTAAGCATCAGATAAATTAGCTACTGCTTTGAAATAACTGTGTTTATTGTGCAGAATATGACGACCATCTGCAGTCTGTTCTGAGTAACCTGTGAACTTTGCCGTCCTGCCGTTCATTTCACCACCAGACACTGAAATGCTAACTGCTGTAGCTTCAAACGTTCTAAAAGAAAGTGACGACGCAGCTAGAACTGTGTATTTTTTTTTCCCACAACAAAAGTCCAAATAATTTTGCCTTAGTATTTTTTGTTTATTTATTTTGAATTCAACATTTCTCCAATGTGACTAGCAGCTGCTGAAATCTCCTTTAAAAATGTGCTTATTTCCTTTGCTAAAAGAAAAACAGTTTAAAAAAGCAGAAGGAATGTCTGTCATTTGACCGCAGTTAATAGAAGAAGGCATGGGAGGATGAAAGGCATTCAGCTAGTTGTGGGCTGCGAACGGAGACTGACAACTTCCTGGCAGGTGGAGATAAAAGAAGCTATTAGCTTAATTTTTCCTTGCGAGGCCTGGAGATTCGGTAAATGTGAATTTGACTGTACTTTAAAGCTTGTACAGCAAAGAAGCCTCACAGAGGGTAGGAGGGCTGCTGGCACTCTCTCTCCTGCCTGGAATTCAGTCCAAACTCAGAGAACCAAAGGACGGGGTCAGCGAGTCAGACTTTAGGTATGCATCAGAGGAATATTTCAACCTGGTGAGACATAGCTGCAGTCCAGGATTCATTAGAAAGGGCAGCATCCGCTCGCTAAGTCATGCATGACAGCAGGAGGGATGCCAAATCAAAGAGCAGTACAGTACAGTTTAGTTTAGTGACTACAAATTTATTATCAGCTTTCAGCCGAGTTCTTGCGCAAATGGTAAGAGTTCAAGCGCAATTTGTTTTTTGCATGTCGGTGAGGTGAGGGTGAACAGCAGCAGAGAGCTTTTGTTATGATTTTGGTGTTAACCCCAAACATTTTCCTTACAGGCCTGATGAAGAACAGGCGAAATGTCTCACCAGAAACAGGAACTCCATGATTGCCTTGGGCTACCAGAACAAACAAGAAGACATCTCTTGGCTTTAGTAAGCATCCGGGTAGTTACACGTTTATTTTTGTCTTTCCCATTTTTCTGAAGAAATCAGCAATAAGTCATAGTCACGGGTTGTGTGTTGGAGAATCTATTTGGAATAGCCATCCACAATTACCAGTAGTAATAGGATTGGGACTTGTTCCCCTTCTTTTTAGAGCATATTTTATTCACCGAGACCGTATGCAAAGGAGCACAATATTCATTTTAACATGGCACACAGTCAAACCTGTCAGCCAACCTTCATTCTGTGATTGGAGGTGGTAAGATTATGATGAAGGCCACTTTTTCATCCTGTGGTATTGGTCCATTGCTTAGTCCAGATGATTAAAATCTAGATGAATGAAACTTGAACATAGCTGACTTCCCAAGCACACATCAGAACTTTTGAAACAGATAAGCATGACAATATTAGGTTCTGAGAATAGCCTCAACCTCAGCCATATTGAATATATATTTACATATTTACCACTTTGGTGACAGAATGTTTGAAATAAATCAATGTGGAAAGATCTCCAGTCAAGGGTTCTTTATCAAACCCAGTGTTCAAACAAGACACCACTACAGATGATGAAATGTTTTCATCGATCTTGTACAACCTCTATCCCAAACACACACACACACACACCCACGCACACACACACACGCACACACACACACACACCCACACACACACACGCACACGCACACACACACACACACACAACCAATAGTCGCATTACATTTCAGTTTAACATAAATATCTGTTGTCATTCTTCTTCTTCTTTGTGTTCTGTTAACATCAGATCCAAATGGGCTCACGCTGAGAAGAAGACATCAGGAGGTTCTACCAAGAAACTCTGAGACCTTAAAGGAAAGAGAAAAAAAGAGAAGAGGAGTGTGAAAACAGAAGACAGAGGAGAATGTTGAAAGAGATGACTCTGGGACAATGACACCAGAGTGTGTGTTATACTCTGTCCAGAGAAGAGTCGGACGGTACCACCGCATTGAGACATAATATATTTTCTGCAGAGTGTAAAGTTTTTACATTCTATTATCAAATCTAAGCTTAAATATCTTTATAATCTTTACATTCGGTTTATGGTAAATACATTACAGACAAATGGCAGCTGTTTTTGTATACAGTGCGTGCATGCGAAGCTTTATTAAAGGATGTGGGAAAAGGATTTTCTGTTGCGACGTTCCGACGCTCCCAAACAGGTCGGGAAGAGTTCAAAAACCTGTCAGATAACAACCAGCTGCTATTTTTTTCCCCCTTTATGTAACACTTTCAAAATGTCAACAAATGCATTTTTAAAGGTTATTCCACGATGCACCTGTTTCAGTATTCTTTTCATAACCCGGATTCAGTGAAGGAGAGCCACACCTGGTTTCATTTCAAATTCACGGGCCATGCATTGGTCAAATAATCCTAAGAGTTTAAGAACAAGAATAATGACATTTTATTATTCTTGTTATAATAATAACAAGAAACTCTTTCATAACTCTAGTTATGAACGAGTTATGTTACACCCCTCCTACTCATCTGAAAATAAAACTAAGAAGTGTGCTGCGAATTTAAATCACTTTTCATAGCTTCCATTCAACAATGACTTGCCCACTGGTTTCCCCACCTGAGCTGTGGATCTCTGCAGCTCCTCCATTGTTACCATGGCTACTCTCTCTACATTTGCTAGTAGGTCTGAGAGTGTGAGTACATGGTTGTCTGTCCTGTACAGACAATGGATTGATGGATTTTATGTGGCATATCAGAGTAAAGGGGGTTATATGCGTGCCACACGTTTCAAATTATTTTTAAAAAACACATTGAATATCATTTGTCACCTTTATTTTTTATATTTGTCCTTTAAACCCCAGTGAAAACAAAGATAGCTCTGGAAAAGACCACTTAAAATGATCCGTTTCTCTGATTTTACTTTTTACAGGTGTATGTTTGAGTAAAATGAACAATATTATTTTATTCTATGAACTGATGACAACATGTATCTGAAATTCAAGCAAAAATTTGCAGGGAATTTTTGTGACAGGTCTTATAGTGTTTTACTGCACAGACACAGTAAAATTGAATTTAATGTGCTGCTTTCTGTCTTTCTTCTTTTTTTTTTTTTTTGGTCTTCAAACATGACAAATGGAAACGGATTAAAAATTAATTTTGCACTCTTGCATAAACGATGACATAAAAAGGGTAATGAGGTCATGCAAATTTATTGGAAAAACGAGATTTTATGTGGCATATCAGAGTAAAGGGGGTTATATGCGTGCCACACGTTTCAAATTATTTTTAAAAAACACATTGAATATCATT